>CP099853.1:9389491-9674163 GCA_030062745.1 Capitulum mitella
GAAAAGCATTTTTTCTAGCTTAAATGGCTTCTAAATGGCTTTGCTTTTGGCTCAAATGCATGTGATGTTGGAAATGGAAAATGTTGCGTTCCAGGAAATCAAAAGATACAGTACAGCGTACTTGGCGTATGTGTTTATATAGCAATTTGTTATCAAACCACATTTCATAAAAATGCAACGAGAACAGTTGACGTAGATGACAAAAAATGGTAAAAGTTTGACAAATGCTGTGGTTAAATAGTTCGTCAAATATCTGACCCAGGATCAGCATTCAGGTGGCGCATGTTCAACCATATTCCCGGCAGGGGGGGGGGGGGCGGAATCCCCCCCTCGGGTTTTTTGCTTGCCAATTCCAGGCTTTTCGACGCAGCTTCACGAAACTTGGTGACTTTCCTAGCTATTCTTTCTACGAGATGTGACAAAATTTCAAAATTTTGCTTTACTCAGGGGCGGAACCAGGCAACGTTTTTGGGAGGCACCTCATGCCATTTTTGGCCATGTTGAGGGTAAAAGGAAAATGTCTGCCAAAAACAGAGTTTTCAAGATAAAACTTAAAACTTTATATGGATGTATAGCTAAATAGTTGGGCAATGTGCAGATATAATTTTGTTTATCTGAGGTTAGTTTACAAGGTCAGGTCAAGATCAAAAGTCAAAATTAGTTTTTTCGCTATAATGTCGGCGCCATTTTTTCAAATGACAAACCCGGAATATATATGAAGTAAAAGAGTGCCCTCTGCTTCTGTACCAAGTTTTAGCTTGATATCAGGTCGGGTCACGGAGCTATGGCCATGTGCTATGGTCAGTGCGCGTACCCTATATCGCAATAGCCATAAAATGAAATTTTTGAAATAGAGTGAATTCAAATGATTGAAAACGTTTACAGATAACATTAAATGCACACGAGATCATTCCAAGTGACTCCAAGGTCACTGGAGGTCATTTAAGGTCAAAGGTCTCAAGTTGATCTGAGAAACGTGTGACCGTGGCAGTTCCCCCTTTTCATGTCCCTGGCACCGCCTATGCTAACATTATGGCATTACAATACAATACAATTAACGCAATCGCATTACAATGCAAACATTGTAATGCGATTTGTACTTCTTTAGTATAACATGACTAGCAGAAGCCAAAAAAGGATGTTTGCCTCTTTTGTTCATTCATTTGTTAGGAAACTAATCCTCCGGTTTTTGAAACCCTGTGAACGCCCATGAATTTTCTCGAAATTTCAGATTTGGGGACCCATGGTAAAAGCCCTATTCATAATCTCTCGATTCAGGCCAGTTTCACCGAAATCGGTCGATAAACAACGGAGTTACAAGAAGTCCAAAAGTACCCCCCATTTTGACATTTTTGCTCCCCTGTATCCACAAATTTCAAAATTTTGAAAATTTCTTTTTATAAAAATGTAGTTCACGTGACGGCAAATCGATTGCCGTTTGTTGCGATGAAATTGGACAAGTAGTTCTCGAGATCTCAGGGGGGGCCGAATCCGCCCCCCTGCCGGGAATCGACCATACCGTCTAGCCCTCCGGGAATAGGGTTAAGACTAACAAACTGATGGTGGTAGCAAAAGGTACTTGGCGTAGTTGGCGTAGTTGGTGTAGTTGGCAGGCGACTTGAAAACTAGGACAGGCACCTGGACTAGGTTAGGACGACTAGTCAGCACGCCTGGGAATGCCTCTTTGTAGACTGTGTTCACTGCGTACATAGACCTCCTTGCGCCAAACATGGAAGCTACTATGTACCTCACAGATCCTGCCAGATCCATACTGAATGAAGCGTTTTACGAGTAGCTGACGCCGTTATCATGCGGCTAATCGAGTATGAATTCTTCAGTGGCCTTCCTCTACACGGCAATGACATTAGTTGCCCCGGATAAGCCGATAAGGACACGCTGGACGAGCGTCTACCGGTTCCGAGATCCGAGCCACTGTTTGGATCCCAGTTTGTCGAACAGGATTATTGGTTAAGCGGATTAACGTCGCGATCATCTGCCGGTTTATTGCGGGTTTATTGTCAAAATGAATTTCATCGACGACAGCAGCGTAACAGAGCCTCGGTATGTGTCTCACGTGTGACTCCCAGCGGACCACCACCATCGAGGCCACGTCACCGAGACCGTGATCAGCGCTCTTCTGACCTTCAGCGATCTTGGCCTCGGTCTGACCTTTACCGCAATGTCCGCGGCCACCTCGCAAGCTTGTCCCGACAACGAGCACCCATCTGTACAGCCATAATCACACGGAAACGGTGCGTTCAGCGAGTCATCGGACGTCACCGGAACACTGAACTCATTCGCTGGCTCTCGTAGCTCATCCTAACTCTTCGGAACTTATCAAACTTCTGCGGGAGCCTCATTTAAGCTTGTCGATCTTTCTAACAGTTGTCTCATGTTTTTTTGAAGAGCTTCTATGTTGGTGAGGAGCGACGCATGTTTTGTTCGTTACGAGATGCCTTCGTCTTCAACGCCGCAAGCTGCATCACTGATATATGCGACTTCGTTACACAAGCTACAACCATAACTGGTCCAACAACAGATGTCTCAGCTTACCTGGCCAGGTGGTTCCAGTGAGGGCATTGTGGGACTCACATCGAACCACCTCCAACCTCATGCCATCTGACCCTGAATGAACCACGGAAACAGAGCCAGCCTGTGCGCCTTCGCGGCGGTCTGTCGCCTCAAACTGTCCGCGGCGTCGGCCGCCCCTGGCCGAGTCGGCGGCCGTCAGTTCGGGCTCCCGGCCGACTGACAGGCGGCGCGACCGGACTGCCTTAACGTCGTCTGATGGGGGGCCATTGTTCGTGGCCGTTTTCCTGATACGGTGGTCCGTGATTTATGTTCGGTGACCGACGTAAGTGACGGACAAATTGCATTGTCTTGTTTAATCACCTTTTTTCGTGCACATCGCGCTCGGCATCTGTAACTGCATGTGGTAATAGTGTCGTGCACGAGACGCATTCATGATTTTGTGAAGAAGCACGTCTCCTGAAGGATAGCGCTCAATCTGCTTCGCTTTTAACACGCGCACTGGAAGGGGGGGGGGGGCACTTTCGTGACCCCTTCACCTGTTTTTCCTGAAAATATCGAGAATGGATCGGAGCTGGTCGCTGCTACTTTTTGACATTTATGGCAATTGCATAACTCGTCGATTGACGAAAAAATCGCGGACGTTTTTCAAGTCTGAACCATATGAAGTCAGACTAACAACGAAAACAACGGTTGTCGCTGACAAACGGGAACTTTGCGAAAGGACTAGCGTTCTACGTTAGATTATCGTTTGAACCTAGTCAACCGACATCATTCGGGCATAAGTGATGGGCGCACCAAGACCACAGCCAAGATCAGTAAGGGTCAAGGTCACCAAAGGTCATGATCAACCAGCTTGCGACCTGATCCAGATTTGCTTCGCAACATGTCGGTTTGTATGAAAAATGCATTCCGCACATTGATATGCTTACATATAACACGGTCAGTGAAGGTTACGATCATCAAAGGTCAAGGTCAATTATCTTGTGCCCTGGCTCAGATTTGCTTTATAACATATCGATTTGTACGAATTATGCATTCAAGGGCCCTAATAAATACAAGTTTAGTACATTGATACGCATATATGCATACCTACGTATATCTGTATATGTATACGTAATTTTTGCTTGTTTTATGGGAACCAAAACTTGTCATTGGGTTCATAACGACTTAAGTGCAAATACTTGACATAAAAGTTTCTTTGGGTAAAAAACCTCATCCAAGGTTAATCACCCCGCTTCCTTTTTTGACCTTGCGGAGGTTAGTGAACGCTAGAAAAGATCAAATGTACCGATGTTGGTTATCTTCACTGAAAATACGCCAAAACATGCGTTTAGCGCCCTTATTTGCACTCAGCCGACATCAGTATTCCGTGTTGCTCGAAACGTGGTCCGCAAAAAAAAGGGAAAAATGACGCCATGGGTCAGTAACCTAACATGACCGACCCGAAATCCTCAGTAAAGTCACTAGATCAATGGATATTGTCGTATTCCACGTTTTGACCCTCAACCACGCACCTTTTTTTGTTTCGTTCGAAAAGCCGCACAGAATACCCTATACGGGCCGAGAAAGCGTCCAAAGTAAGCCTTTTCGATCCCATCTGACCTTGAAGATATTGACCAAGGGTCATGAAAATTGCGCACTGTGTAAACTTTTATGGCCGTACCTCCCCCATAAAACTTCATGTATCTAACTCCTTCTGTTTCTGAGATTGAAGTGGGGCACTTTTGTATCTTCCCCGTTCCAGTGTACGTCAGTGCGAAACTCCCTTCCACTCCGCTTGTTAAGCGATAGACGGAATATCTCTCGTACCGTACAGCGCTAGCCAGCGAAGCCCTGGACTGCTACGTCGTGTAGGGCTGCAGTTGCGTAGGGCATTACAGTGAAATATTTGTCGACTGCAAGATGAATGCCGGTAGGTGCGGGCCCATTGTATTACGACGAGACACCATATCATCGCAGACATGGTACGTCACATTTCTGGTCAGTTGGTAGATCACGCATCGTTAATTTCGAACACGTAACCTCTGCCAAGTAACCAGAGAAAAAGACTGTTTTCGTGCAGCTAACTGCGTCCAGCCAATTGAATGCCATATTGATGAATTTGTTTAATCCAGGTTAAACACGCAAAGCCCCTGAGATTACTATTCATGATCGGTGTAAGCATGGTTTTCCTCGATGGCCCCACAATCTAAGCTGGTACTGCTTGCGCTTAACCCTATTTCGAGGGGGGGAGCCTAATAAGCCCCTCTTGAGGCTTTTTCTCCTTGCTTTTTCCCTGTCTTTTATGGACGGCGTGGGGTAGAACTACGCCATTGGTCACTTTAACTAACGTTCTTTTCCACATTCACTTTGAAAACATGTGAGTTTGTAACTTTACCAGAAGCGGGCCCAAAAGACGTTTTGGGGAGACATGTTCGGCCGTTTTCTGTCACTTTCGATGCAACGCACTCGATGCACTCAGCTCAAAGTTGTGAGAATTACGCAACCATTGCTTGCAGCATACTTTTCATTTCATGCCTTATGTTAGATTTCATGACCACAGTGGAGGATTTAAGGGAACAGAAGGGGAAACTTTAGGCATTACTTTCGGAAACGTAGCTAATCTTTTCTGTCAGATAGAGGACAGATAAAAGGTGCGATGTTTCATTCCTGTGTTCCGTTTATTTTGATATTTCAAGGCGGCATTATGACAGCAGGGGCAGATCTGCTCTCTAAAAGCAAAATGGATACGTTGTGTTCTCAGCAGTGTTGATTACCGAGATCCGAATGCCGACTTTTGCAAAACTTTCCGATTTCCGAATCGGAAATCGGTCGGACATTGTACTTATTTCCGGAAAATGGGCACTTTATTGCAAGTCTGCTGCCAAAAATGTGACAAAATCAAATGTGGCGTAATATTTCAATTACAAAAGTAACTTCAAGAAGGCACAAAACTACTATTCTGATAGTTATTCAAGACCATAGCTGGCTCAGCTTCTGCACTATGCATGCCCAATTCAGTCCCACAACTTTAAATACTTGTGCCACATCGTATACATTTGAAGTTAAACAAGACTGTTGCTGGTAAAAAACAAAGATAATGAATTTCTAACTGAAAAATGGAATGCACCACATTGATAACAATTTACCCAATCCAAACAGACCGCAGCACACTACGCCATCATTTGCAACAACAAATACAGACTAGACAAAATGAACTTCATTATGTTATGATTTGCAGTTGACCCACAAATACAGTTTTATGAAACTATTGAGTGTTCAGGCAGCTTTCAAGTCCATTTTCTGATGCATTGCCCATAAGGAGAGGTAAAAGAAATATATGTTGGCGCTGTCTCCCATCAAAATCCAATGATCCGATTTTGTCTCCTTCCTTTTTACACGCCGTCGAATATTGTTGTATGTATGCATTTACAAATATGATGAACATGGATCCATTTGACATATTTTATTTCTTTTGTATAGCGTTATAACAAATAGTTAACATATTCCATCTCTTTGATATAGCATTTTCATATACGTAGCTTATACATATATACTATCATTAGTTCAAGTTGAGCGCATAATTGCGGTTATGTGAAACTGGCATTTTCCGTGGGCTTAAATATGATGAACTGTGACGTGTCAGGCGTCAATACCGATGGAATGTTGTTATGTCCTTGGATAGACTTCAGTTGCATTCAGATGGGTGGAGACAAATTCCCATTTTGGCAAGGGAATATGATAATGTAGATGTGAAATCAAATCGCCCACCGTTTCACTACTTCTGAAATCTTGACAGAAACCTAGAGCATGGAGCTGTTCCCAACTAAACTCAGACTAAAAGTCAAGAAATCCATAATGTGCGAAATGCATACATCATGTTGGCTGTCAGTGATTGATTACAACCAAAATTTATAGTTAATTCCATGTAAATTGTGCATGTATTTAATTGTATTTTATAATTATGAGTTACAACGTAGCATATATATATATATATATATATATATATATATATATATATATATATGTATAATGTCTCCGTCCAATGCTGAAGGAATCTTATGATTTATTTCCGATAGAGCTATAAGGGAACACAATGTAACATGAGCAATTTGGCACTCATGCAAAAATATACCAAAAGTGAAAGATCGACAAACATTAACACATCACCTGCAAGGAATGTCAACCCCCTCAGGCATTCCTTCCAGCTGACTAAACTTGCAGCGTTCTGAACGAATGTGCATGTCCAGCTGAAGCACAGTATAAGCCACAAACGGAGTATGTTAAGCCTTATCCAGGCATGGGTAGGCTGAATCTAACTCCCCCATTTTTGTCGCTCGCCATTTCCAGGGTTTTTAAAACAGCTTCAAGGAACTTGGTCGGTTTTCCTACCTATTCCATCTACGTACAGTAATAAAATTTCCAAATTTTATTTTGTCCAGTGGCGGGGCAAGGTCACGTTTTTTGGAAGCACCCTAGACTATTTCTGGCTCTGTTGGAGGTAAAAGAGAAATGACTGCCAAATATAGTTTTTAAGATGCGACTTAAAACATTGAATGGGTGTAGAGGTAAATATCTGGGCAATCACCCAAAAAAAATGTTGATCTGAGGTTACATAATATGGTCAGACCGCGATTGAAATTCAAAACTTGGTATTATGTCAAATCTCTTGACGTTGATTTTCGAAATGCAAAATTCGGAATGTTAATGACTTGGAACAGTGCCCTCTACTTGTGTGCCAAGTTTCAGGTTGACATCAGGACGGGTCACGTAGGTATGACCTAAAATGCCCTTGCGGGTATTCTGTTTCACGACAGCCATGAACAGGCGTTTAAGAAATATCGTGAATTAAAGTAACTGGAAGCTGTTTCAAACACAATGAAATGAAATCAAGGTCATTCCATGTAACTCTGGTGCCATTCGGGATCATTCACGGTCAAAAGTCGTGAGTTAACCTGATGAGCACGTCACCATGACAATTTCCCCTTTTTCATGTTCCTAACCCCACGTATCCCAACACTATGTTAACATTGTAACACAATCTGTGCTTCTTAAGTACAAGCATTCCCACATTTTCGAAGCCCTGTGAACGCTACGAATTTTCCCAAATTCCAAACGTATGGGTCAGTGGAAATCTCCCATAAATGCTCTCTCAACTGAAACCAATTGTATGAAAATCGGTGCATAATTTGACTGCATCCATCCGTTTTCAAGATTTTCAAAATTTGTTTTTACAAAAAAGAAGCTTTGTCTACGTCATGGCAAATCGATTTTCCTTATTTCTGATGAAATCGGATGTGTAGTTTTCGAGATCTCGGGGGAATCGAATCCCCCGTCCCTCACTCGCCAGGAATGGGTTATACCGTTTAGCCTCCCGGGAATAGGGTTAAGCCTGAGAGATGGTACCCATGAGGCCAACAATAAAACACCAGCAAAAGAATGAAAATGCTGGAAATCCCAGGATATTTCAGTCTATGTGCACTAGCTCAAAAAATGATACTGAACATGTGTCACGTTCTTACTCCTGGGACACCATTTGCAATTATATCCCTACCTGGTAACCAAGCCTCCCATTTCCCCCCAACACCAAAGCTTACATTTTTTAAGATAATTGCGTTTAGTATGCTTACTGAGCACGTGTCTCTTTAATTTCCATCTCCATTGAATAAACATTTGATGTGGCCACATTTTACGTTTATGCGTCTCGGAGGTTTCGTTTCTGATTATATATGTATCGTAAATTGCTGAGGCCACGGAACTGTCTAACCGGTGGAGCATGTGCTTACCAACCCGCTTCATCGCAGACATGGGTGTAACCACGGGGTGGGCTTGGGGGACATGTTCCCTACAATTCCGGCAAATTTTGGTCGAAAATTGTCAAACCCAATTTGGGTCCGAAAGTGAAACTTTCGCACAATTTGCCGTTCAAAAAGTAGGATTTTGGGTCACACCGTTCCTCCAGATTCTGATTCACCCACCAAATAGCTGTGGCGTGGCTACGCCCATGATCGCAGGCGCGCCAAGGTTTGTCATGCGTGTTCAGGCGTTGTAAAAAAGGAATTGAGGAGTAATGCGTTAATGGATAATATCCCTGCCAAAGCAACGGAAGAGAACCGTGACCGAAATCGAGCTTTTTGCTGGGGTGCCCCACGTCTGTATTCCAGTGGCAATGGCTGTCTCCATATAGATAGGGGAACATGTTCTAAGTTCAACGTCGCGCCATACTATGTTATCATTTACATCGACTAACATTCAGGCAAAAGGTTGTTTTATTCAGACGGGACAAAATACTAATTATTAGTCACTGCACGTTTCAGAAATAGTGTCCCCTGACCATTTTCATGCGAGTCTGATCCGCCTCCTACCCTGGTACGCAAGTAAGCAGTTTTTCGCCTCTGAGCTGGCTTCTTCAACATCCCGGGATCATCTGCACCGCTGATTTTAACCATCCTTGACATGGAGCATCACTTACGATGCTCAGCTGCCAGACACAGGCCTGCTCCGGCCGATCGCGTGTTGCGAAACACGCCGCGCGGCGCGGGCACGCTTAATCCCGTATCAGACTCCCCAAATCCCCTCCAATGAGACCGCAAAACCGCGCCACTCGCCGCCTCGGCGTCCGTCGGGCGGCGACCGACGTCGCTCGTCACGCGGCGGCCGGCGACGAGGCGGACCGGAGCGGCGGTCGGCGACGAGGCGGACCGGAGCGGCGGCCGGCGACGAGGCGGACCGGAGCGGCGGCCGGCGACGAGGCGGACCGGAGCGGCGGCCGGCGACGAGGCGGACCGGAGCGGCGGTCGGCGACGAGGCGGACCGGAGCGTCGCGCCGGCGCCGACGAGCCGTCGGGGCCGGCTGCGGTCGTCCTCCCGCTGGATTAGGGGCCATCCTCCGCGGCGCAATTCATCCGGGGCGGCTTACAGCTGGAGCCCGGCCGTCCGCCGCCCGACTGCCAAGTGGACGGGCGCGACTGATGGCCGGGGACTGCGCCGGAGCGCCGCGCCCGGCCGCTCGCAGATCCGGCCCCGCTCGCGCTCGTCGCCGCCGCTCGAGCCGGCGGCGTGTCGCGAACACCGACTCTCTGCCGGCAGATCGAGGGGGAGGTGTATTGGGATCGGACTGGTCTCCGGGCGATCTGTCTGGAAAGCTGTCGTCGGTCCTCTTGAGCGCCGTTAACATTGGACGTGCCCTGGTGCCGACCAGTTCACGGGGATCCGCCCTCTCATCCTAGTTATTCCCGATCCTCAGCATCAAAAACCATTCTGTCCGGCACATCTAGGTGCCACGCTTACCCAGTTTTTCCATTCCAAAGCTCCGTAATAATCCGTGCTGATCGAACGAATTCTCTCTAACCCCTCGCGAGTTCACGGACACAAAGAGTCCATGCGGCCGAGTCCTGTGGAGCCTTGTCTCCATTGCAACTGCGATCCTCTGTTGCATGCTATCGTCTGTTGGTTGTTGGTGTTTTGGTTTTCTTTTGGATGAATGCTCTTCGCAATCAAACAGGCCATGAAAACGTAGCAAAGTTTGCAGTGAGAACGTATACGATATTTCTCGTTATAAAAAACGTTCCATCGCGGTGTCCGGAAATACGGAGGCCTTTTTGTGAAGAGCTCGTGGGCTAGGACTTCTTTCTTTCATTCAACACAGTTAAACCGTCGGGAAAAACACTGCTTAACCGTCTCCACATCCTGTTTTCCTACCCATGTCGGTACGAAACGGCATCATCCCATCCATGTTGGAAGGAAAGCAGCATAATGTGGTTGAGCAACGTCAAAAAAATGCCAGCCATATTCCACTTACAAAGCTGTGGGTATCTCGCGACATTCATACACGATACGGGGTGTCCACAAATGAAGTGTACTCTGACAAGTCCGTGTTTTTTTAACCGCTCGAGCTTTTCTCTTTTACTTTCACGTGTGGACCAACAACAGCAGGGCACGACAGAGCACCGTGACACCTGGACCATCGGAGAATCGACTTACCACCGGGAGAGGGATTAATAGGGAAATGAGTGGACAAATTTGGAAAAAATGTACCGTGCAAAAGGGCAAATCGAACGGAAGAAATCGCTCAGTGAGGACAGGTGCAAACATTCAAGCTGTTGCAGACTCTGTATTTCAGAGCCCGTAAAGGTCTCTGCTGTGCCCTTCACAATCTCTTAACGTTAATCAAGACGTGTTGCCTCTGGAAAGTCATGAAGATGAATCTCCACTTACACCCATACAAACCCTTCATTCATCAGAAATTTACTCTGTACGACATGCAGAGACGTGTCGCCATGGTCACATGGTTTCAGCAGCGTTCAGCAGTGTTTGTAAATCTGTGGTTCAGGGACAAAGCTCACTTTTGGCTCTGTGGCTATGTCAGTAGCCACAATACAGTGCACTGGGGTACTGAGCGGCCAGATGATGTTCTCAGCAAGCCACTCCATTCAAAAAAGGCGATTGTGTGGTTGGCCATGAGGTGGGGAGAAGGGAAGATTGGTCTATGCAAGGGGAGGCCATCACCACCAACCACGAGCTCTATATCGACACTGCGCTGGAACCCTCTGGACGGAACTTGGCTTAAGACGCGGCCTCAGTCGTGATCAGTGACGGCTGCAGCAAGACGACACAACGCCTCACACAGCCCAGGGCTCACCTGACTGTCTGCAAGCCCATTTTCCGAACGGCCACAGCAGCAACTAGATTCCCATCCCGTGAGTCCCAACGCACCGGATCTCAGACCGCTCAATCTCTTCATGTTGGAACACCACAAGCATCGGGTGTATGTCAACCAACCCCGCACAACAGAGGAGCTGAAAGCCCCGATCGTCCGTGAAGCGACCCGTGTCTCGGCCCAGATGGTGGATGACACCGCTGCTTGGAGGTGTGGGTACGCGAGCCAGTCTGTGCTGAGCGCAGGAACTCGTCTCATCTCCGCCTGTCTGAAGGGACACTTGTCCGCGGCGAAACCGGGGAAGTTGCCCGAAAAACCGTGGGGCCTGAGGTCCCTGAGAGTGGCACGACTCCGATCTTCACGCCCGGCTCACGGCGGCGTTGTCTGTTGGACATCGTGCGCATCGCCGCACTGATCTCCCCGAGCGCCGGCCCGATGATTTCGGCATTGTCCTCCTGGGATCGGCTCCTCCGGGACGCTGCTGAGCACGGTCGCCGCCTCTACCGTGACGTCACCCGATGCCCGACACGACCTGCGGCCGAGACGGTTCCTCTCAGCGTCCGCCAATCATCGCCGGCCATCCGTCACCTGACCGGTTACGTTCGAGCGTGACTGGTCACCAAACCCACCACTGGCTGGCCAGGAGCCGTGCTGGCAGCGGCGGCGAGGATAGGTGGTGTATGATGGTATATGGTGCGTGCATATTTAGGCATATGCACAATTATATATATGCCGATATTTGTGTATATATATTAGGGTGACCCGCTTTTCAGCTTTTTTTTTAAAGTTTTGTTCTCTTAGGTGTTTATGTCATGTTTTTCGGCGTTTAGTCCGACTTTGACCCCGGATTTACGATTTTCGAAAAAACTGACCTTACCGCCCGTTCAGATTTGTATCTTTTTGCTTACTTTTACATGTTTGGCTGGCTCTGGCACACGTTATGGAAGGAAAAGGTAAATGTGGGCATTGAATGAATATGCCAACGCTTAATCAACACGATGGTGTTAACACGAATTCTCTGTCTCCATTTGTTAGCTGGCAATATCAGCAAACTATCCTTCTGGAGTAGTTTACCCTCTCAGTAACGTTAGAGCTAGTGTGCCTTGACGTCAGGCCGTCGCCACACTGGTGCTGGTTGTAAAAATCGCGGTTGTGATGAGGGCGGAAATGGATTTATCTGCCAGCAGACGTCTTAGCAATCCTCGATGAGTACCAATAGACCAGACAAATTGTACGACTACCCACAAGTTGTTACCATACAAGAAAGTTGCGTAAGGCAAAACACAGTCGTCGTATACAATTAAGGCCGTGAAGTAATGTTAAATATTCTTCTGAGTAAGAGTAGTGAAAAATATTGAATGTTATTGTTTTGTGACAAGCAATTTCATGTAAACAAGTATATCAAAATATTTAAGAAATGTTGAATTTATGAAATCTGTGGGCTGATCATATCTGCTTCATGAAACGTATGGAAAATTGTGACAGGCATCATTAGTCTGGCAAGGCTGTCAAAAGTAGAAGACGGTACGTAGCTACTGCTCCTGCTGCAACCAACTCCGAGTTCAACATGGAAGGAGCATCATTTCGTAAGAAGATGGGACTCCCTCATGCCAGTTTGCTGTGAAGCCATGCAGTCTTCCTTCAAATGAGCTTCCAGCTTGCGGTCAGGTCGTGGGGCGAATCGTGACACTGAAACAAGTCGAAATATCAGAACGAGGTGTCAGTCAAAAGCATGTCTTTACGGAAAAATTGCATCCACAAGATGACTGACGAAGTTATCGAAATTTGGAGCCGAGCACCGATTCCGACGAGACGAGGTGATAAGGTGAAAGAAGCGGTCACCAAGCAATGAAAGCTCATGTAGACATTTGGGAAACGTCTTCGGCAGCGTGACGTCACTCACATTAGCACTCGCATGACGTCATTTTTCGACATCTCGAAGCCGACTGCGTAGTTTGAACATTGCTATGACAGGTCATTCCTCAGGGACCAGAGAGCGGGCCGGCGCCTGTACATCGGGACGGTAGATCAGGCTACAACAGCACGCTGGAGGAAGCGGTAACAGCAGCACCACAAAGCACGTGATACCAAAAGATGAAAGACGTCAGAGACCACCGTCGCCATTACTGTCGCGGCTGACGCTACAGCCTCACGCACTGCGGTCGGCGGCATCCGTGCCGCCGCCGCCAGCACCACTGCTGCCGTCAGCGCCGCCACCACCAACACTGGTGTTTCTGCTGCCGCCGCGGCCACGGCCACTAGCACCGCTGCTGCCGCCACCGCCAGAGCCTCTACAGCCCCAGCAAACGCCACCGCTCCGTCACATGAGCTGCCAGAGAGCTGTGAAAGTGATGGAAATGACCCCGGCCACGCTTACCCCCCCCCTTCTTCCTAAAACCAGTGGGAATTTGGCGTCCGTGGCAGAGGCTTTGGATGGACTGACATTGGTGCCCGAAAGGCGCCAAAAATACTGTCTTCGTTCTCGATCGCGGTATGGGGAATGCCATCACAAAAACCAAAGTGCAGAGGGCCCTTCATAAGACCAGGAAAGAGGAAGTAAAAGGTGTAGGTGTGAACGCCTCACAGCGCTGGGCAGTGTTTTGTGATGGAAGTGATGATCAAACGAAAAATGAGATCGTGCCTGAGGCTGACTCGGAGGAATATGCAAAGGGTACCGAGCATAAAGTGTCTGTGAATACGCACCCAGACGACGTTCATGTAGACCATTTTAGCTGTAATGATAGCGGTACGGCGGAAATAGTGGCAAGAAAGTTGCGTATTTTTATGGAAGAGCGTGACACTGATGCGGGAAAAGTGGCGTTTGTAGGCGGTGATGGCACCACCAGGTTGTAACGTGGCGGGAAGGATGGTTGGCTAATCCTGCAGAGATTGCTGGTCGGCCACTGAGCAGTGTGCCTTTGTCACCAAGCCGAGCTGACATATCGCGTCCTCTTCTGCCAGCTCGATAGCCAGACCGCTGGGCCGATCACCTTTTCCGGCCCCGGAGGCAGGCGCATCGCGGGGCCTGCGGAAACGTTCGAGCACGAGCAGCTGATCTCACTCGGCTGCCGTATGCTGTGGAGGGCAGCATAAGCTCTGACATGACACCGCTGTACCAGTGCGCGAAGAGTGTGGTCACCGACGACGCAAACGGCGTCGCAGAAAAGGTGCACGGCAAATTATGCATGGCCAGGTGGTACACGGCCCAGAGCCGCCTGCTCCGGTACTTCATTTCTATCCCACACCCACCCAACGTGCCTTCTACCCGATACGTGGCCTGCGTTTATGTGCCGACGGTCATCAGCATCAAGACACAGGGACGCGCCGGGTCACCTGGTCGACCAGACGCGGCGGCAGCGGCAACACATCAGCGGCGCCTCGCTGTCCACCGTGCAGTACGGCATGGCCAGAAACTCCTTCGTGGTGCACCCCGAGAACGTGTTTCTAGCGATGCTAGGTGGCGCAGACCAGGCCACCAGGGCCGGAGCGGTCAGCCTGATCGGGTCCGTCCATTAGCGCGTCGTCAGGGCCGGATGATCCGAAGCTTTCAAGCAACCAACTTCCACGCTCAGAAGTACACCGAGCTGGTCGACGTCAGGCGCGCCGCTGAGGAAAGCGACGTTGAGCCACCGTGCGTAAAGCTGATAGGCAAAATTGAGTTCGACAGGTGCTCACAAGTGCCGGTGAAGACCAGCGTGCCCTGTCACGTGCAGTCGACGGAGCGCGCAGTGAGGCTGGCGACCAAAGCAGCCGCCTTTGTTACTGGTACCGACCACCAAGATGGCCATGCTCTAAACAAGAGAGCTTCCCGGCGTCATTTTCCAGGCCGGTCACCAAAGCCAGCTTCCGCCGCCAGCAAGAGTAAAACGCCACCTACAGCGCCGCTGCGGCCATTGCTGTCGCTGCCTCGGCTGCCGCGGCTACTGACGCCGCGGCCGTCACCGCCGCCACCGCCGTGACTTCCGTTGCTGTCACCTCCTCAGCCACGGCGGCGGCCACGTCACCGCCACGGTCACGTCTGTTATCGCTGTTATGTTTCAAATAAATATGACACCGCAGACTTTGTCTGCGGTGTCATTTTGTTCTCGGTTTGTAACAGTCCGTCGTTAAAGGTTGCATTAGTACTACCGCTCTGGTCCCTTGAGCTGAATGACGAGTTTTTTCACTTGCCAGCATCCCAGGAACATTGAAGAAGCGATAGAAAGTATGGAACGCTGGTACACATGAGCCAGTAAGTGAGTAAGTCGGTAAGTAGGTAAGCATAGACTTCTGTACGATTCGAGTGTGCTGGTGGCATCTAAGATCACTCTGTCTCGCTTATTGACAACCCCAGTAGATCATGGTATCATTTTATTTGGTTCATTGGTACCCACAGAGGGTTGCCAAGACGTCTGCTGGCAGATAAATCCATTTTCGCCCTCATCACAGCCGCAATTTTCACAACCACCGGCAATGTAGCAACGACCAGCCATCAAGACACGCTGGCGTCACATGTTGCCGAGTGGGTGGACTACTACGGAAAGACAATTTCCTGACCGGAATGAAGACAGAGAACTGATGTCAACATCAGCGTATCGATAAAGAAAGGTTGTTTTCATTCAACGTCCATTTTCTCCTTTTCCTTCTATAGCTTGTGCCAGAGCCAACCAAAGATGCAAAAATGAGCAACATAAAAAACTTCAAAAGGTCGATGCGGTCAGTTTTTTCCAGAATTATAAACCTGAGGTCATATTCGGAATCAGCGTTGAAAAACACATGAGTAACACGTAAGGGAGTAAAAATTTTCAAAAAAGTTTGGAAAACGGGTCACCCCTAAATAATATAAACTCACACACACACACACACACACACACACACACGCGCGCGCGCGCGCACGCACGCACGCACGCACGCACGCACGCACGCACGCACGCACGCACGCACGCACGCACACACACACACACACACACACACACACACACACATATATATATATATATATATATATATATATATATATATATATATATATATTATATATATGTATGTATATATGTATATACTGTCATTATGTGCCGGCAGCCAGTGGAACTTGGCTTTAATGGAATGTTCTGTCTAACGTGTGCTCTTAACTGAGATATGAGTTAGCGTTGCAGCCGATAGTCTTGGAGCCCAGTTTGTGATCGACAGTTTCTCCAAAGTTCTACATTTATGGGGATTCGGAACGATTCCCACGGTTTTAGAGTACGTCCTATCTGGCCGTGTCCTATTTACAGCTGTTACGTGACGTTGCGAGGAGGCACAGGCCCGTGTGGTTTCGGCAGATGAATGAAAAATGTCTCTTTAATTCATAGCATTTTCGGAAGCTTCTAGGTATTTTTACATAAATGAATGCTGACGACATTATGAGTGACATTTTCAGACCAACGAAGTCTATCTTCAAAAGTCCACCAAGTTGAGAAAATCTCTTCAACCCTCGAGAGTGCCTGGGGGGGGGCAAAGCTGCCCCAAGAAGGACTACTCAAATCGCTCAAATTTTGCATGGCTGAGTTTGGAACCTTTTGGCATATTTAAAGTACTTGATAGGTCACTGACTAATGACCTCTTTCTCGGGGACACGTTTTGTAGAAAGCGCGGTATGACAATGGTAATCACTGGAAAATAAGCGTCTCACATGTTTTAGGACACTCAGTCTTGTTAAATCTTATCCAGTGGTGCCACCCATGGTGTCTCTGCATTCCGGTCCTTACTTGGGTCAAGATCACCTTAGGTCAAAATCATGAACTGAGATCACTGACCTGTACTGGCCGATCTATTTTTTATATTTTATCGACCTCAGAGAGCTATGATGTAATCTGAAATGTTGATTCCCAGCGAAATGGTAATTTGAGTCTTTAGGCATCGTTAGAAAACTACTGGGCTCCTTAAAAGCGCTGTAAAAGTTACGTTCTATAGAATCCGATGAAAAATACAGTCCATGAACATGACCTCCTTTGAAGTTATCAGGACATCTGAGAAGGCCAAACCGAGTATCATCGTGTAGCTTGAAGACCACGATGTACGCTCGTTTCTGTTTCGTTGCTCTACTATGTCAGGTTTAGTAACGGCTGTGAGTGGTCGTGCCAGCCTGCATTGTCGAAGGTCACCGAATAACGAATATTGTAGATGGCCAAACCGCATACTCAGAGTCGATTGCTCCGCCTATCCGGTTGCCCAAGCCTTCGAGCCGATCGCTCGGACGGCCGATGTTTCAGCGGGTTGGCTCACATCTCCACACGACACTGAAGATGCACAGATTAAGCTGTCATCAAATCATTGGCTGGATATTGCAGTAGAATTCCTGTGCACCCTGCTGTACTGGCCTTTTGGCTAATTTCACGATGAAGGATCAGAACGGTGTACGGTTCAGCCAATCTTTGTATTTACGTAGAAACCTAGATTAGAACAGTGAATTGTCAATGAAAACGTCTCACTGCCATATCAAAATTATCTCCACACAATATGTATGTTTTAAAACACCGAAGACAAAACCGCTGCAGCAGTTAACATTAAATAGTTATATTTTCCGGATGATGATGAAGCCAATGATGTCAGCCTCCCAGTCAGGAACAAAGTCACACCAAAAAGACAAACGCTCGAAGAGGTCGCCGCAAACGGCACAGCTAAATCATCAACCAAAAAAATCATTACAGTGGACTGTGGTAACACCTGCTGATGCTCAACATGAATGTGAATCGTGCTCGGTAGTTCAGTCGCAAAAGCACTGGTCTTCCCGTACTGGCAAAATGGGTTCAAGTCGCCTGGGCGGTTTTTCTGCCTGAGGTGAGGACCTGCCTTACCAGCAACTTGAAACGCAAACTTTCTGTTTTCTTGTTATTACTTTCTGTGTTCCATTATTTTTCTAATTTCAGATTATTTGCCTATATATTAGTGAATTAATTATTGTATGTTTAATGAATTAATTATATTGTATATTACTTTCAAATGTGAAAGGACGACAGTCTGGTAGCAAGTAATGTTCGTGCATATTGCCGATGTGACGAAAACAGTTGTGTATGACGTTCATTGATGTATGTGTTTTTACTATCCTAATTTCCCACTGTAACTCATGGCCATATAAGCACTGGTCTTTGAATAACCTTAATATACAACGCAATGCAGCACATTACTTCGCAATGGCTCTACGAAACCTCAGACACTGTTATGGTTTGTCCAACCAACCATTGTCCAATGGTTTGGCCGACCAACCGGTCGGCAGCCCAGTTTTGTACCATTAACTCTCAGATTTTGATATCATTGGGTCTTAGGCCTTGACCTGGGAGCCAAACAAGGTCGTCTGAATTTCAAGCCCGTCAGACTTACGGTTTGGCAATCATTGCCTCCGGCATGTCAAGTCATTACGTGATGAGTGGTTGATGGCAGGCAAACCCAACAAACTACGTCTGCCACGGCTTCCCATTGTCCCCACGTATCACCGACTCCTTTTGTCGGTCCGCGGCACTCTGCTGATGACCTAGGACGGATGACTGCAACAAGGAATTCGTCATATTTCGATCGCCTTGACTAAAACGCAGAGATTTCCACAGTGGTTATGTGTGCACACGGGCGGAGGACTGCATTTTCCACAAAAATCCGTAGCTGGCAGATGGGCCAATGGATACTCCAAAACCTTTACATAGCCATGACAAGACACAGCGGCGAACGATTGCAACGGAACACCGGTGTACGGTCTGCGATATCTGCAAACGTTTGAAGCGTTTCACGGAAGTTAGTCCCGCTTGGTGTTAATTATGGGTGCGTCCCATGATGACTGTGAGCTTCGCACTTGGTCCTTATTTTGGTCGTGCTTGCTGAATTGTTTAAAAGGGCCTAGGGAAGCACCAACTATGATTTTGGTCAAGACCAGCTTACTGCAAAATCATGGATAACTTTTATTAACACGGCAGAATTTATGAAATAACTGGAAGTGCTGAAATGCACGATTTTAGTAACTTAAGTCCCTACGCATCGTTGCGCCATTCGAAGGTCTGCCAAGGGCACGCTGTAGTGTACATACGTCTCGTAGAATACAATGGCAACCAAAATTCATTGCCATAACCCCATTTAAAATTGGCTGTACGTCATTATTTGCATTAAAACGGCCAAACTGGGTGTACCCATGAAGCCAGAAGACAAATGAGGCCTACATGACTGTTTTTCTTTCGTTGCTTTATCACTTCGGGCTTGGAAATGGCCAGGGTGAGTCTTTCCATCTGTGCTGACGGAGGCGACCCAGTAATGAATGCGAGTGTGCCGGTGAGCGTGATGGCGTACCTGTACTGGTGAGGCGTAAGCTTTATGCCTTAACCCTCGTCGGTATTCTCTATTTGGTCACCTTTGCGAGTGCAAGGGGTTGTTACGACCCCTTGGCCATTTCCGGACCGGGCATGATAGAGTGACGAAATGAAAAGGGACGTGTAGCTTGGTCGTTTATCTAGACGATAATACCCAGTCTGACCCCTTCAGATCATTCAATCACCCTGCAGGCGTGAATTCTGGTTTCATTGGATCCTATGGAATGCAACCTGTATAACGATTCCCAGAGGTTTGAAACTTGTGGTAAAAAATGCAGACTCGAACTACTATTTCTATGCAAATCGGTGTTTCATATTACACCAGGACCCAGCTGAGGTCGATAAAGAGTAAAAAAGGTCAGTAACCTCGATTCGTCATTTTAACCTACACGCTCCCATGTGCGATTTCTCTGTGGGGTTCCCTGGAGAAACAGGCCGTAGGTCAGTGACATATAAGGTCATCGAGCAGACGTTTCCAGGCAGTGTGTAAAAAGGCCTAATACTCAGCTACGTAGAATTTCAAAGTGCTCAGCGTGCCCTCAGGGGCTGCACCAAACGTCAACCTTCCCTGCCTCTACTGGCGAGGATTAAGTGGCTTTGCAAGTTCACGGAACTGCGCACATCCAGTATATTTAAGCCGGCACTTAAGCGACATTTTAAGCTTCATTGTTCTTGGCTTAGAAAGTTTAGCATTAGCATAAGGAGCCGAGGAAACGCAAAAAGGTGAAAGCGAACAGCCAAATAATGTGTGCAGCCAGATTCATCAGAATCAAACAGAAATGTATTACACAAGCCCGCCGTTGACCCGCCCGATGGCAGAGGCCTAGTTATATGGCACCTACATCAGCCCCGCTCGGTGCGAATCCCAACCGACCGGCTGGCCGAGCTGGCGGCCCCCCCCCCCGGTAGCCCAGTGGGTACAGACTCGCACCCGTAATCGCAGGATTATGGGTACGAGTACGAATGCGTTGGCCGTGGGTTCGAGTCGTGTCTAGCGACTTCATACTCTGGTTGTATAGTAATAGCCATGTTTTTTTGGGGGGGAATGGCTATCTGGCTCCCTAATCGCGGTTCGGGGGAGGACATGGCCGAGATGCCTCTCCCCCAGGTCCGACAGTGAGCCTACGTGACTGTGCGCCCTAACTCAAGCCAACCAATGTGGCAGAAGAGACGCCAGTTGCCGCGTGTATCTGCAACGCGTCAACTATTTAATAGCGCGGAAGATGCGGCACTAACGTCTGGTGTGTGGCGTGGCATATTCACCGGCACCGAGCACCCTCATGTTTTTGATCTGGACGGCAATTGGGCGGTGGGTTATGTGATGCTCCGAAATGCACTGCGCGCGTTTCTCGGTTAGGTATTTCTCGGTTAGGCTGACCACCGAGCCATGGCCTGGAGCGTTGCGTTCCAAAGGTCGCACTGCATGGCTCTCCTTGGAAGCTTTTGACTGGTAGGAATCAATCGAAATTGCAAAAGCTGATGCATTGTTGGATTCGCTGCGGTCCAGTAACATTTTCACATTTCGGATTTTCACTATTTAAGTTTTTGACCTCGTGGCTGTGTGACGCCACGTCTGTCGCTTGTATCTGTGCGTGTAGCTGTCGCAGTCGTGCTAAATGTGACCTAGCTTGACATAAAGACAGTAAAAATATCAATCGTTTTCGCTCCCCAAAGAAATGTTGTCTGGCAAGAAAGTTCAAAAAAACAACTCGAAGCGGATACTCTTAAACATTGTTTTAGGGGTCATAGTTGTCATTTTTCCTCATTTTGCCGTCAGATCAATACGCATAGGTGCAACAGCAAAACTTATTTATTAAAACAGAACGAACAGAAGCAGGAACAAGAAACCCGTTCACCATGAAAGGGCGTGGAAGAACACCTAAGTAGAACGTAGTCACTTCTACAATATGTCAACTAGCAAAGTTGCACTACAGAAACGCACAGCTCAAATGAATCCTGGAAGACATCCCGGAAATGATCTTACCCACGGAAAGACTTCTTGACTACCGCCACATCTACCCATGTGCTTATGTAAAACCCGACTGTACATTCATGACACTGCAGCAAAATGTTGCAATTCAGTCGAAAGTCAAAGGGCCGTACGTTGCCCACTGTGAAATGTCGTGGGCGGAAGAGAGGACCAGGTGCGATGCGCACCAACCCAGATACATTGTGTTGTGCTCGTATTACTGTCGGCTTTTTGGGCGGTACTTTTTCGTTTGTCTGGCATTAGCAATCACGATAATCGGAATGTATTGTCAGGACCCAATCAAACGTCAAAAAACCAAGAGAATGCGCAGTGTTTGAGCAGCGTCTAGTGCACGTAGCGAAGATCTCAGAGATACCGTAGAGCGCGCTCTGTGTGTGACCTGTCGGGTAGCCCTGACAAGGGTGCCAGACGGTCTGCTCAAGGAAACGACGATCACAGGAGCTGAGACGCCTACAGAAGCTACCGCGACCAGTTCCTTTCAGTCTGCCAGCTTCAAAAATGAAGCGAGCCGTGGCCCTGAACTAGGCGCAGCCGGCGCGGTATGAAATATTCCGAAAAGTTCAAATAAAACTCCCACACAAGAAGGCTTACCACGCCCGTATGTCGCCCTCATTGTGTTATTGCGTCATGGCCTAATCCTTTTGTAATGAAAATATCTCGAGAAATTCCATAACATTTTACAAAGCAAAGCACGGCAACACAGGACTGTCAATGAAGAGCATGCTTTTATTGAACAGGTAGTGCAAAAAGTGGGACTGCTTAACATGGCAGGACAATGGCGTGACCGGACATCGCGGAATGAGTGGGGCTGTATGCAGTATTTTGTTACGGGGTAGACCGGCTTGCAGATGCACCGCAGACCAAGGGAGCATGTCCTCCGCCAGTAAGGCACAACTTTTCTCCTGGAGGAAACTTTTGTCCACAAACTCCTGTTTTGTCCTGAAAAGATGCCATCGTTCTAAACACCAAAACAGGCTTCCAATAGACATATCTCTGCAGCCACGGCGTGGGCCTTAGGTGGTCCACTGCCCGCACATTTTTGTTGGGCTTCAGCATTGACCGTCGTATGTTGCATTAAAACCTCTGGCTTGAAAAGAAGGTGTTTCTGACGACTTCGCTAACATCAATCACCGAACCACGCCTTCGGAGTACGGTGCGACTGGTGATTCTTTGTTAGCGACTTCGCGTGGCAAAAATGGCTGCGATAGCTTTGGGGACCGTGAATAGGACAACGTCCAAAGCTGGTGAAATCCGGTTATACGCCAGCGAAATCCTGGCAGCACACGTGATGTTTTCAGTTTCGGACGGAAAAACCTTCAACATAGACGTCTTTTATCTTTGCAGACACGGAGGAAATGCAGGCAACAAATGCTATGCCCAGCAAGCGGCACTGGAAATGCATGCCTGGGAAGTGTCCTCAGACTGTACAGGTAACAATCAGACCTCTGGCATGGATTTGCCATCCCAGAAGTCGACTTATCAGATATCTCCGTGTCCGAAGTCTGGTGAAGCAAGCCGAAATGCACGAATAAGAAAAATGCATCCCGGCTGGTTTTAGTGACCGGTCCGAGGTCTATCAGAAAAACGACAGTCACCCATTGCATAATCTGATATGTTTTCAATTTCCGGCTCTTTCAGTTCAGCTTCTTTTAGTTTAGTTTAGTTTTTAGTTCAATTTCCGGCTCAGATAGTTCAGCCGTGCCCGCGTTATATGAGAGCTCAGTGCATGATTTGTGGCTGCTCATTAAATCCATTAACCTCGGCCGGGCCGAGGAAGGTTCATGAGAGCCCTCCCCCCAACCTCCTTGGCTTCTCGAAGATGGTCACAAAATGAAGAGGTGCAGATATATGAAAACGCAACTCATGACGTTACGAAAAAGAAAAACGAATTTTTACTTCGCTTTCAGTCTCGTATTAAATGGCCAAATTTGGCCTCGTATGATATTTTACTGTGCCAAATAAGTAAATCAAGCTTTCTTGTTCTGTCTGGTCCTCTTTGGAGTCACTAAACAACTTGATTGTCACTGTTTTCTGATGTCATTAGGTGACTTGACCTAAGATGACTACTGGTGACTTATCTGGACTAAATCTGTGTGATGTCTTCTAGTTTCCTCAAGGACTTTTCAAACAGTATGTTTCCTTTTTCCGCGCGAATTATAGTTCTCGAGATCTTGGGGATTCTCATGAACCCTCGGCCAGGCCAAGGTTGATCCGGAGGCCGACCCGGCGAGGGGTAAATCAAGAACCAAAAGTAGATGATGGGCAATTACCATACGTGTCATGCATTGGAATCAGACTTTGTTGTCAAATGTTGGCTGACAGCACCAGCATATCATTGAGTCAACATCCACAACATAGCCTTACACGTCTTCCAAAATTATCTCCTGGAGCCGCCTTTAGTCCTTTCAGGACGTTAAAACTGTTGCTTAACATCTAAAAATGATATGTGGTCACAAGATTTCAGCGTGATGGCCAAAATGCTCTGGATATGGTGTCGGAAAAACCACCGGGATCGGACCCCCCCCCCCCCCCCCCGCATAAAAAAACATGATGACAGAGAATGATTCACCTATCGAAGACCATTTTGAGTTGAAGTAACTAAGTTGCAGCCTGCAATGTCAAAAGTTAAAGTTTTATAAGTGCCATGTCTCAAAAGCCCTTATTTGTGGAGTTCCAAAGTGATTTCCCATTGTCTTCTCCTGTGTGTGTGCTTTTCAGCCGTGCCCCACTCTCAGCTCTCGCGTGGCGTCCTGAACGGGCGCAGACTAATAACTTAAACGCAAGGTCCGTACTGCATCAGATCAGCGGATGACTATACAATGTAGGTTTTAACTGCTTATATTCAGGTTTTAGTTCATGGTATTCTGGTCCCTTCTGGACTGTAAGAAAACAAATTCCGAAAACCTCAGTGACATTTCTAATCCAATGAAAGGTATTTGGAAAAAGTTGACCACAGTGGAACTTTACCTTGAAGCCGATTTCAATTGGAGCTTAAGGTTAAGCCATGTGAACTTTGCTAAGCCGCTTCGGGCCAAATCAAACTTGTCTGTTTACATGTGTCCAAGAAACGGGTCTGCATTTTTGACTAATCCCAGTGGTGTAACGCTAAAGATCAGTTTACTCGGGCGGAATTTCAGTCCATTCCGTCGCGGACGGACTCGAAGGACATACTGGACGACGTCACCCAAGTATTAGCGACGTCGTGCTCAAGCTCCGGCAGTGGCTTACCAATATTAGTCCGCGACGAAGTCGACCGGAAATCTAGAAAAGGTGACAGTTTTCAGTTGATTTCGATTCTGCCGGGAACTGGACGGGCGGTGCAGCAAGTCCCAAGTGCCCTGGGTGCCTTGCTGGGAAAAGGACGGCAATGTAAGGTATATGTCATAAAATTCTGATGGAAACCGAGCCAGTTGCGTGTCTGACAGTCCCCAGCGCCAATGTCAACCGCGTCCGCCGACAGTCAGGAGAACGGAACCTCACAGACCAATGCTGCAGTAAACAATGCCCTGGACGGCCGGTTCTATACGGCGAATCGACATGTCGACAGTGGCGGTTTCAGTTCGGCTGGATGCACAAATGACGCCGCGGAGAACAACCAGTGGTGCGAGTGTGTCTGCCCAAACAATTAAAAACCGGCACGACTCGCCGGCGATTACGGCCCTGCAAATGCAGACGCACGAGACATCGGGCACAAGGCCCGCGCCGCGGCATAGCTGTCGCCAGGCTGGTGCAGAGGCGCACCCGCGGGAGGGACACAGGGGGCTGGAAGCCCCTGCCTTAGCACGGAAGCAGGTCTCTCCGAGCGCAGGGCGGAGCGGTTTCCCGACGTCTCTGCACTGGGACTCCTCTGGCGACGGGAGCCATTATTAGGCACCTTTTCCACTTAACCGCTGCTCACCAGCTAGGGATCCTTTAATACCTAAGGGGACCACTGCTGGCATTTGAACGACGCTCATTCTCGGCGTGTAAAGAGGGCCCCCGTCTCTGCCGGCTTGTAGAAACTCCCGCCGACCTGTGAAGGATCCTCCTACCGACCCATGAAGGGTCCTTTGCCAGCCTGTAGAGGAGTCCAGTGTCGCCCTGCAGATGGTCCGTGAGGAACGGTAGAGGGCAGAGGAGTGGTTTCTTATCTTCTTTGTGGGTGCCCTGGCACCCGCAAAGTGGAAATGGGCACCCACAGTACGACTTGGACTTCCACAACTTAAAGGATGTTTGAATACTGAAATATAATTATATTCTGAGCCACATAACGTTGACCACCTACGGTCAGCTTTATCAGCAATTATAGCAATTATCGGAGCTTGTTTACTCCATTGTCATCCACCAGTTGCTTTTCTACACCACCCTCCAAGCAAAATTGTGTCAGGCCGGATCCTGGAGCAAGGTCCTCTATTAAAGGGAGTGTACCTGTCCAAATCGCGATTTTTAACCGTGCACGCACGATTGAAGAGGGCATTTTTATGAATCGAAACTTAGGTAGCATTCATTCTTGCCAACTCGTTCTCGTTTACTCATTTTTTACTGGGGTAAGTACACTGTCTGTCAGCCCAAGTCAAGTCTGTTTACCCCATTTTCTTTTCAGCTCTAAAATCACCTATAAAACGTGTTAGCGTATCGTTAGCCTCAGCGATGTCAAAGCTGACAGTACCTGATGAACATCGAAGTTATGAAGGCGGCCTCATGGATTCAGGCTAGTACCGCTGTTGCTCCTCGAATCTCCCTCGCAGGTATGCCATTACGTGAGTAGGTCGAAATACGTCAGTGTTGTTTGTCAAAACAATCGTCGCTACCTCTTATAACTACGTCTGGCACAGCAAGGCAGAGTGTTGGGTAAGCATCGGATGCGTCCAAGGTTCACCTACGCATTGCCGCTCGCCGATTGGTTCCTTTCCTTAGTATCGTGTTATTGTAATTCGCGTACCGATAACACTGTCGATAAATGCATTTGCTAGAATACATAAAACATTGGTCTAGAATGACCAAAATGCACTTTTCATTCGCATGATAATTCATAACCAATTCTAAATATTCATCGGACTGCGTTTTCGGGATATCAGAAAAAAACAGCTATATTCCCTTTAATGGCATTGCCGCCACAAAGTCATCCTTGTCTTCCGTAACACATCCTTCTGTAATTTACCTCCCGTAATGCCTTTTTAATTTCATTTCTCTGAACTTTAGACATAAATGCCTAACACGACCCTCCCCCTTCCCCCTGACACGCAATGTCTGGATGTCCCCATATGCGTTTTACGCACCCACAATCATTTTCCAAAAACCACACCCATGGTAGAGGGTGTGAGGGTGAGGATAAAAGGAACCCATGCCAGCTTGTAAAATGTTCCCTGTTAGCCCAAAGGAGGTCCCCTGCTGGCCTGTAAAAGGCCCACCCACCGGACCGGCAGATACGTCGCTCGATGGTGTTCGAACGTCGTCTGGGGTGAGCTAGTATGTGTTCTGATGGCGTCGTTGTTGGTTGTGTGCACTCGGACGGAGTACTTAATGGGGCTCAGTTTGCGCCTGTGTGCGAGAGGAGGCATCCCGACGTCGGCCCGGAGGTCCTAAGCGGGGGGCGTGGGAAAGGCCACAGTAATGATTCCAAGCGCTTGATTCTGTACGGTCTCCATGGCCGAAGCCAGGAGGCAAATTGCTATTGTCAAAAAGAAGAGCATCATACTCCAGGATTGGTCAAATTAGACCTATGTCGAGACGTAGGATTGGGTGCGCCTGTTGGCGCCCGGTCCTGACCAGAAATACATCTTAAAATATTTGGTCGGCGAAGACGACGTTTTCGTATGTCGGCGATTATATGTTGAGGAGAGTTTACAGTCTAAAGAGATAACTAAATATTTGAATTTAATGTGAACTGGGATGTTTTTGTCGCAGAATTGTAAAGAGTTTACAAGTGGGCATTGCAAGGAAAATACGAAGGAAATTCTGCGACAGATTTACTAACTGAAACCTGCAAACCAAATCCGTTCCACCATTCACGGATACAATCAAGTGCGACCTGCACGAATGTTTTTGCGCGGCCGACGCTGGGGTGTGTGAACCACACGCTATATCGCCTGCATAACGGGCTTGTTTCTGGCCGGGATGTATCGGTGTCAGCTGGTCCGCTCCGTCATTAATCATGAGCAGAAATAAGGTACGAAAAAGAACACTCCCTAGCGGCACGCGCTGCTCCTGACGAGACTGGAGGCGGAATGGACGTTGCTGCGACGCACTGTGAATGGTATTGGCTGGAAGAAAATAAGGCTTAAATTTCGCCGCTTTGCCAAGAAATTCTGCGTGATGCATTTCTGTTGAGATGACGGGACGGTATACTTTCCCGATGGTAGCTTTTGGGCCATTAATAACGCTACCGTCAACTCTCAATGGGAAGAGCTACTTTGAATCGAGTTAATGATATGGAAAAGGCTATTGGCCGTGGAGAGACGCCATCGATAGACGTTTTAGTAAGGGGGAAAAATGTCATTCGTTTCGAGACAGATTCTAATTCGACCACGCTCTGGATAGGCTTACATGCACGGCTGGGGAGTGAGATGGGGCGGTAACTTGCAGGGTTAGTGGAAGATTTGCCAGGTTTTGTAGTATTGGAATAATAGTAGAGGAAGGCCATGTGGTCGGGAAGTCTTCGTCTAAACAGTTTTTATTTCCAGCGTCTAACGGCTGCACATGACCGAATTTCCGAGAGATTTTTCTGAAAAGGATAGGCTGTCTGGATCGTTCCTACCGATGTGTTGCTGCCTCTGCTGACTGCATGTGCCAGTCTGTGGGGGGTGAATGGTTCATCATTAGCTTCGATGTTGTCTGAATCAAGGTGACATGCGTGCAGTTTTTCATGTATTTGCGTGAGTGTGCCTTGGATTTACTCAGTAGGCGGAGAATACCGCATAGTGGTGTGCAAATTGTGTTACACCCCACTCTCAGTCCTGTATGTATGATGTCTTATTGTCAGTTCTGGAAATACTCTGGGTGGTCCAAATTTCGTGGACAGGGCGAGTACAAGATTCCACACCTCCGAGAGTGTTAAATCTGCTCCTGTGCTGTGCCTAGGGTTTGCGTTTTTCTGCAAGTGTTATGTTTCTGCAATGTGTGCGTGCCTGGCTTACCGCCACTTCGAACGGGCCGCAGACACAGCGTCTAAAAGCACGCTCAGCTCGGCGTCAGATCGCCACTGCTCTCTGACGGGCGTTTGACCATCACAACGTGTGTCTGCGACCTTATGGTCGTGAGGTATGTGGAATGTTGTCGTGTGCTGCTTGAATGGTAATATCCAGAAAATGCGTAAGCAGAGGCGTCAAATTTGGAGGGTGACTTGCATCGATGTACGAGGCGTAGGATTGCCGGAAGGTGGATGTGGACATGGTAGTGGTCACCGAATTGTCTGTCTGGTTGTGTGCGCCGCGTGAATTGTGGAGATATGTTTATGGGTGTAAGAGAGAGGTAGATGACTGTCTATGATCTGGTAGGTGCATGTGTGGGTCCCCGGTCGTTGAGGAATACTGGGTTGTGTTCGTGTAGGAAAGCTTCAGTGAACCGGGCCCTGGTCTTCGTGGTGAGACAACGCTATGATGGATGGCGGACATTAAAATCATCCAAGATTAGGCAAGGGACGGGAATCTGCTTAAACAAAGTCAAAAGAGAAAGTCGAGCGACGTCGCGCCCAGCGGGGGACAGACAGAGCGAGAGCGGAGTGACGGGGAACTGCACAAGCTGAATTTTGATGACGACAATCAAGATAACTTCGGGGATAGATTCCGTAATGCAAGAAAGAACTGGAGCACAAAAGCACCGTGCCATGCCAGCACTCTGCGGTGACTATGTTACGGTAATTCGTGTAGATGGAATAGCCAGAGATATTCAAAGTACACATATCAGAATGGTGAAAATGAGTCTCCTGGACGAGCAGACATCCAAGAGCACTTTGAATCATCAGTGGTGAAGCGGGGAGGGCGCGTCTGGCTGAGACCCAGCCCCTCCTCAGCAGGGAAGCCGGAGGTCCCCTCAGACTCGGTAGGGGTCCCGTGATCGGAGGATGACGACGAGGGGGTCAATCTGTCGGGCGGGAGGCCAGGGCCAGGAGCGGGCGGGCTTCCTGGGGAGGAGAGGGACCTCCCCACCGACCTCGGCACCGGAGAGGGGGCGGAGGAGGAGGCGCTGCCAGAAGACGGGCTCGGAGCTGTGACTGCCTGGGTCACTGGGGCCACAGGGACGGGCTCCGGCCGGGTGCGGGGGAGAGGAGCCCGCCGAAGGGGGATGGGGCAGGGTCCCGCCTCACGGACTCTGTCGGCCTGAGAAGGGGCCGGAGGGCGAGAGGGTGTCCGACCTCCGCGGGCCTCGCCAGGAGTCGGTCATGCATCTTCCTCCCGAGAGGGATTGGCAGGGGCTAGATGGCGGCTCGCGGTCCTACCGGTTTCTGTCTGGCAGAAATCGCCCCTCCGGACAGCCCGCACCCCGGACGGGATACGGGCCGCCGCAGACGGCACGTAATGGGGAAGTTCCTTCCGGGCAGCTGTTCGTGCAGTGGGAGGCCGCGCAGAGGCCACATCTGAGGGACTTTGGGCGGCACACCTTCTCGGTGTGTCCATAACGCTGGTAACGTCGGCATCGCTTCGGTGCGGAAACGTAAAGCCGGAACGGGAGGCGCAGATGTCCGGCATATAGGTGAAAGGGGAGGTAAAGTCCCAGAAATCCACCCTGACGTTGGGGCAGATCCACGTCCGGGGGAGGGTGCCGGGTATTCTTGGAACAGTTGGTCTTCGTCATGCCGCTTAGTTCCGGGGCGTAGACTAAGCCAGTGGTCTTGCTGAGTGTCGTGGTCACCTCCGGCTGAACAGCAACCCGCAGCAGGGAGGACAGCGCCACGGCCGTCATGGTCTGGTCTTTGTTGACGGTCCAGATCTGAAAACACTACGGCCGGACTACCTTGACGATGCGGGCCGTGCCTAATGTGTTATCCAGTGCCGTTAAAAGGGCGAAAGGGTTCTTTGTAAAGCTGCCCGCAAGAGGGTGTAGGAATGTAAACGCCTCATTTAAAGGCAGCAGAGAGAAGGGAGGTGGGCATGCCACAGAAGGTGCGCCGCCCTCTTTTTGGGATCCCCTTCCAGGGGGTCCCGTGAGGATATTCTGATCCGCTTAGGAGTCGCCAAGTGTTACGAACACGAATGCAAAATCCCCTGTACTCTTAGTGTGGTAAGTGCTTTTGCAAGAGCGCGGGGATTATGAGGGACTGACAGATGGGACCGAGCAGGTTTAGTAGAGTGCAAAGGAGCTAGAGAGCGCACCTGGCTCGCTGCCGCGCTCCACCACCCCCGGAGAGCCAAGTGAGGAGGATGTACACCAGGTCTCCAGTTGCTTAAGATTTAGGAAAGAGTAAAGGCTTGGGATGGAAATGAGGAAAAGGACACTGCTCACACGGTGGGAACAGTGCACAGGGTTTTCAGGGGGGGGGAGTGACTACTCCCGCAGAAGCGGCGGGAGTGGTCGCGGTGTAATGAAGGGGGGGAGGTCGTTACAGCTCTAACAAAGGCAAGGAATAGGCACCAGAGTCGCGGAAGCGAGCGTGGAAGCGATGGGAGGGGTAGTGTTACAAGGCCCTGACCAGAGCAGAAGACCGCCCACTCCTTCAATACATTGGACAAGTCAAAGGGGAGGGGAAAAGGGGATAGGACAGGGGAAGGGAAAGGGGTTGAGAGGAGAGGATGGAGAACCTGCGCCGCCCTTAGGAGGGCAGTACAGGAAGAGAGGAGAAGGCGCACACACTTCAAGACGCGGTGTGGCAGCGGGGGGGGGGGGGGGGGAGGGAAGGGCGGGGAGAGGGAAGGGGAAGGGTAAAGGAGGCTAATCTGCACTGCCTGTGGAAGGGCAGATCAGGTGAAAAAGAGGCAGGGGAGGAAGCTACCACACGCACTCTAAAACGTACGACGTGGTAGATCGGGGAGCGGGGGCGGGGGCGTCGCCGCTGGAGCTGAAGCTGCTGGTGCTGCTGGAGCTGCAGTTCGTCGACCTCCGCTGAGCTGCGTGAACCAAATGAACTTGCGCCACACCCGGACTCCAGTGGCGCCTCGTGGTCTCACAGACACCTGAGGCACCGCGCAAGTGTAGCGTCAAACGGTTCACTGTCCGTCCTGTGTTCGTTGTAAATTAAAATTTTAACCGTAAATGATATGATACTTAACGAAGAGGGTCGAATCCGACCCTTTTCAAATCGACGTGCATGTAAAAGAAACGAAATGTTGCATGATGCATCACTTTCGATGTTCGGTCCATCATCTGCAAAGAGAGTTAGAACAAAGTGGGTTAGAACAAAGTTCACTGAAATCCGTGCAGCACAAGTAGAATACGCTCGCGTCCAACGCCCCAGACGAAAGGTGGCTCCCGTTTCAGGTGCGGATAAATGACGTCACTGCTGGGGGTATGTACAGCCAACGTTGAATCATTTGTGCGCAGTTCCAAAACATATATTTGATATTTCAAATGAATGCATACTGTAAATATATAACATATTAATCAATGGTAACCTTTCAGACACAACTAGGGATGCACCGGATATCCGGTCCGGCCGGATATCCGGCTGGATACTATAGATTATCCGGTATCCGGTATCCGGCCGGATACTTTTGTGATCCGGCCGGACACTGCCGGATATTTAACCGCCCGGTGTACAATCAAGACGGTGCTCTAATGTCTGCGTCCAAAACCGTTTCAGGGGAAACGTGGCTTGCTGTGTTAGATTGTCGATGTAACTGGCAGTTCCACGTCGGTCTGGAGACCTTGGAACCAATTCTTTTCTGTATTGGTCCGGCAAAATTCGGACATATCTTTGCAAGAATGGGACTCAAGTTCAAAACTGTGAAACAATAGCCAGCATGCGGTCAGTAGCCCATCTTACGATTTATTATCTTCCTTTTCTCGAAATATTTCTTATCTTTCTCAAATTCTGACACCAATGCATAAAGGAAAAATATAAATTGTGGGCACTGGAAAATGAGACAGTATTTAAAGTTATACCGTAAGCACATTTATTATTGTATGAACATTAAAGTTTGCACAAATGTAGTCATAACCGTTGTGGTCAGTTTTTGCTTAATGGATCATCTTCATCACCTCTCATCTGTCGGCAGCACGCACGCGCCTGGGTACGCGCACCAGCATTTAACGCGGTATCTCTAGGTCCAGAGCAGCGATCACCTGGCTCATCCAGCGCTTTAGGGCGACTTTGGATGTTACGTACCAGTCTCCCTGATACATCCTCTGCTTAATAATGCCCCAGATGTCCTTTGTAGGACACACCTGTTGCACACAGGGGGACTGCTGTCACGCACTACATACGGCACTCTGGCCTCTTCCAGCAACTTGAGCGTTTTCTTCGCATAATGAGCGCTGGCCAAGTCTGGCCAGATCAACATGTCCCTCTCGAAACAGCCCTCATCCAAATATGGGATGAGCACATCTCCTACGCACTTCTCACGGTACACGTTACCATCAACATTACCCATACCCGGCATGATAGCCGGCTTTGTCACACCCCTGAGAGAGATGGCGGGCCACACGAAAAGATTAAAGGGAAACTTGCTCTCTGGCCTCAGTTGTACTTCTGCTGGACTTCTGCTGGACGTGCTCCAACAGAGTACCCAAGGTTTCCTGACATATGCCTCTCGTGGTAGGTGAAGTAGCTTTCGTCGTCCATGGCAATGCCCCGTTCTTTCCGATTTCATGTGATCCGCGGGACAGTTTCCGGATGCGGGTCATTTGGGCGACCTCTTGTTTTTGGGTGACCTGGGGTGACCTCTTGCTCTTTCGGTACCGAACCTTGTTTGCCACCAATATTTTCTTGTCACGTACGTTCTGGAGATTCCAAACCTTCCAGCCGGAACGCCTTATGACACCCGTTGTTTTTACAGCTCGAATCAGCTACAGCTGTCTTTCAACACGCGCACTGAAATGGGGATCTTTTTGTGCCCCCCACCTGCTCTTCTTGAATATTTCGAGAACGCATCTGTGCTGGTTGCTGTTACTTTGTGACATTTACGGCCATTGAAAAACTCGTCGAATGGCTTAGAAACATTGGAAACCAGCCGAAAATTTTGAAGTTTCAAGCATCTGAAGTCAGACAAACAACACGAAAACGACGGTTGTCGCTGACAAATGGGAACTTTGTGAAAGAGCTGGCGTTCTACTTAAGACTGCTGTTTGAACACAGTCAGGCGATGTCATTCGGGCATAAGTGATGGACGTACCAAGGCCACAGCCAGGGTCAATAAGAGTTAAGGGCATCAAAGGTCAAGGTTTGTGACCTGATCCAGATTTCCTTTGCAACATGTCAGTTTGTATGAAATATGCATTCGAAGGCCCTAATAAAAACACGTGTGCACACGCTGATACGCTTACATATACCAAGATCATTGAAGGTCAAGGTCGTTAAAGGCCAAGGTCAAATATCCTGTAACCTTGCTCAGATTTGTTCTGCGACATGTCGATTTGTACGAAATATGCATTCAAAGACCCTAATGAAGACACGTGTGCGCACATGCAGACGCTTATATATATATGCCAGGGTCATTTCAGGTCAAAGTCATCAAAGGTCAAGGGCAGGTTTCTGTGACCTGGTCCAGATTTGTTTTGCAATACATCGATTTGTGTGAAATACGCATTCAAAGACCCTTCTAATACACGTCTGGCATATTGATACTGACATGTACATACATACATAGCTATACATACATACAGAAATATAAACGCTGGAAATGACCAGATGTACCGATGTTGGCTACCTTCACTGAAAATACGCCAAAGATACATGTCGCGCCCTCATTTACTCTCAAACTGTCCCGTGTTGTTCAAAACCTGATCTGTAAAAGATGAAACGACCCAAAATCCCCAGTCAAGACGCCAAAAGAATGGAAGTTATTGTATTCCACGTTTTAACGGCCCAACAAACAACCCGTTCGTTCGAAAAGTTGTACGGAATGGCTTGTACAGGCCGATAAAGTGTCCAAAGTTGACCTTTTCCACCTCATTTGGCCTTGAAGATATCGACTCACAAGCTGTGGGCATTTTTTTACTATTTTTTCAGTTTCTCATACTTTTCTTTTCTATTCAGTCTTTCCGGTTTCATTATTTCAATAGAAATAGTAAACAAAAACATGTAAACATAATATCCGGTACCCGGCCGGATATCCAGCCGGATATCCGGCACCCCGATCCGGCATATCCGGTATCCGGCCGGATCACAAAAATCCCGATCCGGTGCATCCCTAGACACAACCCTTTCTCCGCAGCTGATGCTGTCTCAGCCTGTCGAACATGGTTCGTCGGTAAGCCTGACGGTGGCGTCCCGACGGCGGCTAGAGACAGTACAACGCCTCGCCTCACGGAGGCCGTCAGCCGCATGGGCGGTAACCCACATACAGTTTTGAGGTCGCTTAACGGGGGGCGCTGTATTGCATGGGATTCTAGCGTTGACTGAGGCACATGGGATGGCTGCCTCTACCGCATTGGCCGCATGCTTACGCGGCCAGTGGGGATTTGGCGCGGCGTACGGCGTGTCTGTGCGCATGTCCCCTGCTACGATGATGAATGTGGGAACAAAATGATCACATTATTCCTATCCAATTGTGCATTGATTTGTATTAACGGCGTAATTACTCATAAATCATGCATGACTTTACTTTCACATTTCCCGATATCTTTCTAAGTATGATTTTAATCCCACGTTCCCCGACGTTTTCCCGTATGATTTCAATCCACATTTCCCGACATGTTTTTATGTATGATTCTGGTTCCGCATTTCCCGGCATTTCTTTTTTGGTGAGGTACTGTCTCAGTTTCCTCTGACGACGAGCCGCCGCTGGCTGACTACGCCAGCGAGCCGCCCGGCGGCGAGCGGTTGGGCCGCCGCGCAGGTATCGGCGCGGCGATCGCGGACCCCGACAGGCTTCGTCAGCGGCGCTGCGTGTCGACGGGCGGCGCTCCGTCCCGCGGCCGCCAGGATCCGCGACATTGTCCGCGTGCACCAGACCGCAGGAGTGGCGCCGGGGTTCGCCGCAAAAGGAGACGCAAAAATGCCCCGCCGCGGAACGCGACCCTCCGTGTTCCGGGACCTCGCCGTCGATTTCGAGGCGGATCTGGACGTGGCGGTAATGGATGTTTTGTCGCGGCGACTAGGTAACTGCGGCTGCAGTCGGTGCGCCGACGTCAGAGTCCATATTGGCGACTGGGTCACGGCAACTGGGTCACGACTGGGTCACGATGGCAGGCAAAGCCAGTTTCTTGTTTGTCACTGGTATCCGGGTAGTAATTTCGATTCGCTTGACGCTTCATAGTCAATTTGTTTCTTTCTTGTACTTTCTTTTGGAATCAGCAATGGGCACTGTTGATGTCTAGTGAACGTCTACTCGAGAACCTGATTTGTGACGTGCAGATGTTTCTATTAGCAGTAATGATGCACTCGATCGCAGATGTTTCTATTAGCAGTAGTGATGCACTCGATCACAGATGTTTCTATTAGCAGTAGTAATGCACTCGATCACAGATGTTTCTATTAGCAGTAGTGATGCACTCGATCAGCTTGCCTAGTCCGGGTCTCAGAAGAACATACGTTCAGTATGTTCATTAAATGTATGTCCAGAAACGGGTAGTTACCAGTGCGATGGAACGTCTGGTCCGCTGCCCTCGCTGAATGCACTTCTGAATCCCTTCTAAAATCAATGGGAAGGCCTTGCTTACCAGCCTTCTTTGGATAAAGTTTCATTTGTTCATACATATCTACTATATATGTATGATTTTCCAAAAGCGGCAGAAAATGGCGGGTGCTCCAGCGTCTCCGTGAATTCCTGGAACAGCAAAATGTCAGGTTGCAATGTCTGCTGGGTTCTCGGTCTCTGTAAGCCGTACTGCCATCTGGCAAACTATCCAGCATTAAAGAGATGGGTCCATTCCTAACTCACTTAACGTAAACGGCAGTGACATTACAGCACATGCTCACAGTTGCAACGATAACGAAGGTCGCATATAATGCTGCCAGCACCTCGGCATTGTCTTTTCATAGAAAGCACCGTTTAGGCCGCCACCGTCCCGCGTTCCGTAAAGTTCTTTCTGAGTAAAAAAAAAATTGTCGTGCATATTTACCGCATAAACCAATGCATGTAGCTACACGATGTTCAGATTCTAGTTTGCGCCTGGACTCTTTTGCTGAGTTCTGAGCTCTCCCCTGTTTTTGGTGCTTAATACATTTTTGTATATCATTGGCAAAGATGTAGGTAAACGTGAGCTCTTCGCCCTGGCTCAAAACAAATCAATATAAGTTTATAATTTACTTGTTTGTGAAGAAACTGAGACGGACACTCGCACGATAAGCGACAATGACGTAATAGAACATGCTGGCAGCTCCACTCAGAAAGCAGGTCGCGTTTTGTCAGCTGTGCAATGAGAGAGGAGCAGCGGACAGATAAGTAGCAATAAATTCATGCCGTCTTCATCGTCATCACTTTCTTTGCACGAAACGAATAACGTTACCCCACAAAAAAGAGAACAATGGAGTAGAATATGAAGAAAAAACGCACCAAGAGAATAGTACTTGATACATAGCAAACGCAAACGAAGAGAAAGATCCAGAAACCAAAATGAGTACACCACGCTGCGCAATCCTTTAATGAGCACTGGGCCAGATAGACAAACAATTGAAACAAACATACCGTTCGTTCGAAAACCATTTTCCTGGCACTCCCGTAACGCCGTCAACATCGTTCATCGGCACGGAAAACGTGGCCAACCCAGACCAAACCAACAGCACTCCTGACGAACTCAGGCTGAATAAGCCGGTTCTTTCAGGAGCTAACTGGTCAGAGTCTGGCAGCCCCTCCCTGGGCGCGGACGGGGCGCCATCTACAGATGACAGCGTCGGCTCGCGCTGCCGCCGGAAGACGTGCTGCCATTGAAGACAGCAGCGTCACAGCAGAAGCCGAATCGCCTCGATGGGGTTAACAGCCCATTGGAGCGCGGCCATCTAGCGTCTGCGCGCTCGGGACGGGTTTGCTTATAGTTCCGGGGATGCCCAGGGCCGTGTGCAGTGGGGAATGTAAACATAGGAGTCGGTGGACGGATGCAGATGTTTAAAAAATTTGGGGGGCTTCGAAATTTGAATCGTACGCTAAGCACAGACAGGTTAAAAGCAGTAGACAAGGCCCAATATCAACAATGCTCCCATATCCAAATCCTGGATCCGCCTCCGACATGTGGGAACCGTCTGGCTCGGGCTCCGGGCCGACACCTGGAGGTACAGAAGGGAAGCGAATGGCAGATCATGGCGGTTGGTGTGACTGTCGCAATGTCGAAACCGATGTAATATGGCCTGTGCATCTTGGGGTCCAGTTTAACCCTATTCCCGGCAGGTGAGGCTGAATCCGCCCCCCCTTCGGGTTTTTTTGCTGGCCAATTTCAGTTTTTTTGACGCAGCTTCATGAAACTTGGTGACTTTTCCTAGCTATTCTTTCTACGTGCTATGACAAAATTTCGAAATTCTTTTTCCCTCAGGGGTGGGGCCAGGCAACGTTTCTGAGAGGCACCTCACGCCATTTTTGGCCATGTTGAGGGTAAAAGGAAAATGTCTGCCAAAAATAGCGTCTTTGAGATAGAACTTAAAACTTTATACTGATGTATAGAAAAATAGTTGGGTAATGTGCACATGCAGTTTTGTTTATATGAAATCACTTTACAAGGTCAGGCCAAGGTCAAGAGTCAAAATTTGGTTTTATAGTAATAATTTCGGCGCTATTTTTTCAGATGCAAAACCCGGAATAGCATATGACGACAGATAGTGCCCTCTTCTTGTGTATGAAGTTTCCGCTTGATATCAGGTCGGGTCACGGAGCTATGGCCTAAAATTTCAGTGCGCGTACCCTATATCAAAATAGCCGTAAAATGAAATTTCTGAAATAGAACGAATTCAAATGACTGAAAACGTTTGCAGATAATATTACAAGTACATGAGATCATTCCAAGTGACTCCAAAGCCACTGGAGGTCATTTAAGGTCAAAGGTCACAAGTTGATCTGAAGAACGTATGACCAGGACAGTTCCCCCTTTTTCATGTCCCTGGCACCGCCTATGCTAACATTATGCAAACATTGTAATGCGATTTGTACTTCTGTAGCATAACATGACTAGCAGAAGCAAAAAAAGCGTTTTTACCTGTTTTGTTCACTAAGTTTTTGGACAACTAATCCTTCTATTTTTGAAACTCTGTGAGTTCCATGAATGTTCTCAAAATTTTAAATGTGTAGCAACAGAAAAAGTCCCATCCATAATCTCTCGATTCATGCCAGTTTCATCGAAATCGGTCCATAAACGACGGAATTATAAGAAGTCCAAAAATGCCCCTAACTTTGACATGTTTGCCCCCTGTATCCATCACTTTCAAAATTTTAAAAATTTATTTCTGTAAAAGATTTTGTTTACGTCATAAAAAATCGATTGCCGTTTGTTGCGATGAAATCGGATGGTACTTCTCGAGATCTCAGGGGGGCCGAATCCGCGCCCCCCCTGCCGGGAATCGACTATACCGTCTAGCCCTCCGGGAATAGGGTTGAAGAAATCCGATCATGCACTTAATAAGTATATTTAACTTAAAGCAACCTAAGTAAATGCATTATACCGTCTTTCCCTTTGCATTACACCTACCACTTGCGATGGAATGAAGCATTAACCGTTCAAATCAAGTACGAATCTGATAACCTTCGGGGTTTAAAAGTGCCAGTCCATTCCGGATCTGCCCGACTAAAACCGTGCATAGAGATATTGCTGAAAGGTCTTTTCAGTGAGTACCACTATCAGTGCCAAGTGCTCCCTCACGGGCTTAAAGATGCTGGTGTGTTACGCATAAACTCCTCAAAGCCTGTTTATGTACACGCATAGTTTTATAGTTTATAGTTTTTTTATAGTTAATGCGTATGCAAAATGCATCCCACAAGTCATGTATTTTGCGGGAGTTGAATAGCTCGCTTCCAATTTTCATCTGGAATTTTTGCACATAGCCTATGCCCGCATTTTCATTTTTTGTCGCCATTGCAGTCAACAATTATAAAAAATGCCGACAAGCCCACTCGGCAGTGCTGTTTTAGGAATCAATATCCCGGATCGAATTTTATAGAGAAAATATTCGAATTGGGCTCACTTTCTGCGGAATCAATCCTTTATTGGGGCGCAACACTGCGTCTTCAATCTTCTTGTTTGTTTTCCGGATATTGTAATAAACAATACCAATTCCCGAGTTTTTGATGACAGACTAGTCTTGATGACCCAAATCCCGGCTCGAGTTTTATACCAAAAACATTCCCTCTAGGTGACCTATACGCAGATTCCAAGCTACTGTTAGATGGCAGCCGTGCGTTTGCAAACTTGTTTCTCATTCCATTGATATTGCAATAAACAATATGGAGTTTCCAGACTTCAGCATGACAGTGGTCTCTTGGGGGCCCGATTCCCGGTTCGAATTTTGCATGCGAAACAAAACAACCATTTCATACGTGTGTAAAAATATTCTTACTAACCCATGATACTACTGCACTTTGAAATTTGTTGACCATATTTTTGGTGTTCTTAGTTTATCGCAATATACCACGCAACCCAGAGCTTCTCGCTCCAGCCGTCAGAGGCGCTAGTGTCGCCCGTGGGCCGATGGCCGCGCTCGGCGTATAATAGTGGGTAATCGTCATCGTAGCGTCATCGCCGCAAATGTGGCCGCAAGCGCTGTGGACTTGGCTGCTGATAAACGTTGGCTGCGCGTTATTTCGCTCTGGTTGTCAACTGTTTTCTCCCTCTCCAGATCTAGGCACTTTATCGAGACTTGAGTCTTGAGACGAGACCTGAGTTGCCTGGCGGCGCTCTCATGTTGCGTTTCTCGGAAGGGGAGCGGTGTCGATGGCCTGAACTGATCGAGAACTGATGCCAGGCATTCGGGTCCCATGGACACTGGCTTCCTTTGGTTCTGCTCTGGCTGGTGGGCTAGAACTCATCTGCCCACTGAACTGCTGTATGCCAACGAAATTTAAGGCAGATGTGTCGATGGTCGGTAGATACCATCCCTTTAAACTTTGATGTTGCGGTCACTGATGATGTAAAATCTCACGAATTCACACAAGGTCACAAATACATTTTCCGAACCACAGAGACATTCAGGGAGGGACAGCTTTCTTCAATGCTACAGTTCTTTGCAACGTTTTACTAACGAGTTCGAAAAGGATTCGTGCTGAAAATACATGGCATTAGTAAGTCCTAAAACAAGAAGGTAAAACAGCAAGAAAAAATGCTGAGGATTGGCTTAGTATGCATCCTTATAAAAGATACTACAATGGGCTCACAATATGCGTGGTTTGCAGAACACGAACACGACAAGAAGGGCATCAAATGACTGGCAAACATAAGAGCTGGGTGAACGAAAATAGACGGCACATAAACGAATGTGGGGTGAAACGACGAGATGAGACGAACCACGCATCATCATTACTATCGCCACCATCATCGCCATCAGCACCATCATCATCAGAAGGAAGGAGAAGAAGAAGGGGCGAGTCACGTATCAATCGAGCACGCTAGGATCCATTGGGACAAACTGCTGGCATCACACAAGAACGTCGACAGCCAATGAGACGGAAAACAACGCCCATCGGAAATTAACCAGCAGGTTTTATGGCAGTTCTTTTTATGGCTTTTTTAGGACGAACTGAATCGACGCCAATTTGCACTCTGCATTTTGTGTGTTGAGGCGCAGATGTGACTCAAGGCGAATCGAAGAAAGTAGGCATCTTTATACGCTCATCGAGCTTCTGGCAGTTTACAAATACAAAGGGTCAGAAAACGGCCACGAGCAACCAGAGCAAAGTTGCCAGAAATCTGGATCACAAAACTCTTCACAGGCGAGTGGAGTACTGCTCAGTAACACCGGTGGAATCTAAGAAAGGGCTCAAGAACCGTAACCACGCAAAGGTCACAGTTAGGGTTCCCTAGGATAGGACTACAGCAAGTTTTTTGGACGTTAAACCTGTGCGACGTTGACATGCGTCAAGTTGAAGCTAACGTCCGGACAGCCACCGCACAAGCACAAAGCCACAAAACCCGATCGCACACATTGCGGGATATTATCGTTGATGATTACCCCGACATCCACGGTGCACATCGATCGTCTCACATCACCGATTTTTTCAAGAGGCTAGATAATTAACAAAAACCAAATATCCTGACCCTTCAAAAGTCCAGACACTAGCAGCGAACTCAACCCTTGTACGGCGATGGAGGGTTACCACCCACGTCGGTTTTTTGCGATCACGTAAAAAGTATCGGGGCGAACACGATGGCAATTAAGGCATCTTAGTTTTCATTCACTACCACATCTTTTCAAAAAAGGCGTTGTTGAGGTCAGGTCAGGTCACAAGATGTGGCGTTATTCTCAAGGGTCTGCAGGCCAGTTTTGCGCAAGAACGGTAACACTTTCATGGCAACCCGGTTCGGTGGGCACATTCATGGGGTTTGCTAACACCACAGTCACACAGCGTAAAATGATCTAAAATATTTACACTTGAGGGTCTAGTCAGATCAAGGTGAGCTTGGCTGACCCCGACTTTATTTCGTCTTTTTGTGGGTTTATTCAAATGCTGACGGATGCAAATCACATTCAAGAAGCAACTTGGGGTCAGACTAGTTGTAAATGGACCACATCTGTGGGCTCCACTAAATTCAAGACCCCCTCGAGGTCAACCGAGGCCACTGAACTCGATTGACTTCGAACTCTTTGAACCTTGGATGAAAAAAACTGCCTAAGCGAGAAGGGTACCAAATAGATGGCAAATTTGAAATCAATGCCCAAAATACCCCGTATTCGACCCGCGGTAAAAAAGGTCATTAGATGTCAACCGAGGTCTGACCTCGGATGACCTCTTTTCATCTCGGGTTGTCACGAAGGCATTTTTGATCGCTGATTCCGAATTTGTCATACATTCTGCACCATTCTGACTTATCCAGGTTTATTTGACGGCAGCCAGAAGGGTTCTAGATTCCATGCCGTTCCAGTCGATCACGTGATTTGGCCTGCTGTGACCTGTTCTGCTGACCGAAAGATATGGTGAAGGACACCATTAAATTTGGAAGGCGATAGGAAATCTTACGCTTCTTTTCCGGGGCGACTAACTATGAAACTTTATGCTCTGTAGCCTTTCAAACAAAAAGCTCTGCCATTTTCGCCAATTTCGCATCACTGACTTGACTTCGGAGGCGACTGGTTGACCCAAAGTTAAAGTTAAAGTTAAAATTAAATTTAAGTTGAAATCGGATACCAACGGCTTATTTTTATGGCGGCCAATGCGTTCGTTCTTGTTTCGCGGTTCTACCTCAGTACCTCCATTAGGAGCAAAACGGTGAGAAGGATTCAACCCACTCCTTCCCTTGCCTGGCACGCTAGTAAAAAAAGCCTGCGCCCTGCGGGGGCTTAAGATCAAGCAGTTTTGGAACCAGGGATCCGAAAACATGTTGGGCTATCTCCCCATTGTCCTTTTCGGGCACACAACCTGTCTCCTCGGCCCACAGCCTGTCTCCTCATCCCCTGGAAACTCCTGGGATATCTTACGGATACTGGAATACTGACCAATATTAGGGCTAACAAATTTTTAACATCCACAAAGTGGAACCAAGGAGGGGCCTTGTGGCTCATAGGTAGCTGTATAGGTGCCTAGGTACCTACTCATATCTAGCCCCTGTACATTTTATGCAGGGGTGTAATTTTCAAAATCCCTTCTGGGTGCACTTGGGCGCCAGAATTGTTGCATGGGAAGGGCCCTAGCGACCCTTACCCCCACAGGCGATTCGTCGTTAGAGGCAACTGAGGCAGTGCTTCACCAGAAGTATCGGGAAATGTGGCATTAAAGTCACACGTAATTTGCTAGTAATAACACCGTTTGAAAACTGAATCCATGACTAAACTTGCATAATGTCCTCATCTTGTTCCGGATCCATCAATATTGCAAAGGACATGTCCGCAAAGACGCCCCACGCCGCGCCGCACCCCCAACCCCGCTGCGTCCACAAGCACACGGCACGAGGTGGCCCTAGGGGCAGCCAGCTCATACGCCTCAGCCAACGCCAGAATCCCATGTCATACGGTGCTCCTGGTGAGCGTCCGCGAAACTGCAAGTTGGCCACCGCCTGTGCAGCTGACCCTGGACCCTGTGAGGTGAGACTTAGTGCTACCTCTGGCCGCCGTTTTTTAAGCTGTTTTTTGGGGTTTGTGGGTGCACCGGCCATGTTTATGTGTGCACAAATCTGGGCTGTGGGTGCAAGTGCATCCACAAAGAAAAATAAAGTTACACCCCTAAATTTATGTTGTAAACAGCTTACTACTAACAATAACACTAACGCAAACACCAATAGTGGGCATTTTTGGCTTCCGTTAAAAACCTACAGGGACATGAAAAGTCACTGCCGGTGTGAAGCGAACCAAACTTCCCAATCATTGGTTAACCACCAGTGGCGGAGGAGCCTCTCCAGAGATGGGGGCGCAAGCTCATTTTTAAACTCGTTTCTTTCCACGCAAAGCCATAGGGTTAACGTAAAATTCCGACCAAAGATGGGAGTAGCTGCGCCCCCCCCCCGCTCCCTAGTCCGCCGCCCCTGTTGCCCATCATTTTTTTATGTCCATGCCTGCCATCTTCCTCCAGCATCAAAACCGTCATTCTTCAGCAGAATATGGCTGGAACAATGCTTGTTGACTGTATGTCTTGAGGCATTGCCGCGTACACTCGAAGGGTCACCAGTCACATCCGCACCTCGATTTTTGCCGTGATGTATATGGCATCCTAGGGTCATGAACCTGATCTTAACCGAAGCACAATGCGAGCTAAGAAAACCAGATCGTTACCGTCAACGTTTAAACAAGCGTGGGCAGAAAGTCTCCTGTATCCCAACGGACTCTCCCAGTCGCTTCAACTTCCCGGCAACCCGACCTACGCAGCAGCGGTGTACACGTTTCCATTGATACGGCTTAAAGATCAGCGCAATGTGAAAAATAAATAAGATATGCAGAGACACTGTTCTGGCGTCATATGTTATATTTTGACGCTCTGTTTTCCAGTGATATTCAAAATTACGACAAAAAATAGTACATAATTTCTTTATAAACAATTCTGGGCTGCTTTTATCACTTTTATAACTTAGGTTGTCCAATAAAGAATGTTTTCTTACATTAACGTCATAAGATGCGATGTTGTAACATTGCTGACTCCGAAAAAACTGGTTCCGGGTGCAAAACTCGTATGGCTCAAAATCCCGTCAGAAGCTACTGAAACTCGCCCATTTGGCACTTAAGCCTCTTGCTACCCCTGTCAATGCTCTGTTCGAGTGTCCTCGGCCCAGGGGTATCAATTTGTGCTCTTTGAGAGGGTCCTGGTCCACCCAATGTTGCTTCCCCCCATTATTTTCTGCCTATTGGAAAGGGACATGAGTAATAATAACGAAAAGAATGGCCGCAGTACATTAGAGACAGGCAGAAAGTAAACGGTGAGGTCTAAAGCGATGTCTCTTTGTATGTTTTATCTATTTAAATGTCTAAATGAATCGGATAAATGCAATTTCTCATTTAATAAATCGTAACGAAAAAAAACTATAAATTTCCGTTGGTCAAAATAAAGTGGACTACATCCGTTGAGAAACCCACATTTAGAGAGAGGTTAGGTTGTCGGGCCCTCGGCTCGGCCCCGCCAGTCATTTACAGAAATCGGCGTCCCTGCCCCGGTCCTGCTCCCGGTCCCCGGTCAATGCTCTGCCCTTATGCGGTAACAGAATGTGCTGGGCGGTCGGGCCGGAGGGCAGTTTCGTCCCGCCTTCAGCTAAGGGGTGAGGGTTATGGCTTTGACTGCGGAGGGGAAAATGTTTTTTCAGCACATTCATGTGTCTCCTTGGACTTCCTCCAGCGCCCAGGAGGGCCCCAACTGGTGTTGCGAAGTAAGCAAGTTTCCGGACCCCTGTTTGGATCCACTGCCTCGGACTTCAGACACCGGAACCTGGTGGTCATCCCCGCCAGGCGCTGGGGCCTCACTGCTGGGCCGGCTGGCGGCCAGCCTCCTGAGGGGGGCGCCGGCCGGCCGGCGTCGGCTGGTCCGAGCCCAGCAGGCCGGGCAGCTTCGGCCAGTGGCGCTGCTGCGGCAGCTCCGGCTGCGGCGCCGCCGGCCGCGCGCCGTGGAGGGCGCCCTCGAGCGCGGCCGGCGGCGGCCGCGCGCCCTCGGCGACGACGGACACGACGCGCGCCGGCGCCACCCGCCGCTGGCCGAGCACGCCGCAGAAGACCTGCCCGTACCGGCTGCGCAACTCCTCGTTGTAGAAGCCGAAGAACCAGCCGTCCGCGGTGAAGAGGATGACCATGCATCACCATGGCGACGTTCCTGAGCGGCTCGTGCTGCTGCAGTCCGGCCATCTCCAGCAGGGTGAGCGCGCTGATCGACAGCTGCAGCACCACGTAGATGGTGGCCACCTTGAAGATGCCCCAGTAGGCGCGCATGTCGCTGTCAACGCGCGACGCCAGGCCGACCGTGCGCCGCTGCCGGCTGGTGGTGCGCGATTGGCGAACCGCCTCCTTGCAGACGACCACGTTGATGGCGATGATGACCAGGCAGATGGCCAGCACGCTCCACGTGGCCAGCAGCTGCAGTCGGATCGGCATCACCCGCAGGCAGGGGCAGAGCACGGTGCCGCCGCCGTGCTGGCCGTACAGCTCCAGCGCCGCGAGGATCCCAATGCCCATCGAGTACAAGGCGCTCATCGCCCAGGAGAGTGCCAGAAACAGCCGCCTCCGGCCGGGACGTCAACAGCGCGTGGTAGCGCAGGCTCTGCAGCACGGCCACGTAGCGCTCCGGGGTGACGGCCAGGAGGGCGATGGTGTAGCCGACCCGAGGCCGCTCACGCAGCTCTGCAGCAGCGCGCAGCTGACCGCCGGGAACTCGCGGCCGGCCAGGTTCACCGAGCCGGCCGCGAAGACCAGCGGCAGGAAGGAGGTCCCCGTCAGCGCCAGGTTCACCATGGTCTGGAACATGGGCCGCCGCCGCAGCTCCGGCGAGCTGGGGATGACCAGAGCTGGCACGGCCGATCTGCAGGCGCCCAGACCGCCGATCGCTGCCGAGCCCGTCGACAGCACGAGCGACGGCATGGCGGCCCTCTCCGCCACCGGCGGCCGGGGTCTGCCGTCTGTCCGCGGCGGACGCCGTCGCCGCCGCCCGGTCTCAGCCGACAGATTCTGCCGAGCTTCCAATACTCCACCGGCTTACGTTGTTGGCTTACACTGCCTGTAGCTTTAGTATGCGCTTCTGTCAGACTCCGAGAGGGTTCCGTCGTCACGTGCTTCAGAGCAGGTTTTGACTCGAACCAAGCGACACAGGACCGCTAGAAGAAGAAGAGAGCCGGGTTCGCAAAGACTTGGCCACCTACGCATCGGAAACGCACCTTTACAATGTAGACAAAACACCAAGCTTATCCTTTGGTAAGCATTTTATACTCCAAACTTTATAGTTTTGGGCGGCGAAAGTATGTTTGTCTTCGTTGTCTTCGCGCGCAAGTATAGAATCTTCTTCTGGCTTAAAGCTTCTCAGTTCAATTCTCCCAGTCACCTCAGTTTGTTCAGACATAGTCAGGTTTGATATAATCAGCTAAACTTTGAGATGGCAACCTTCAAATGCACATTGCCACTGTATAAAGAGGGTCTTTTTCCGCATTCTGACACATCAGTCTCTGACCAATCACAGTCGTCTCAGCAGGAAAGAGCGCAACACGACCGTCTCACCTCGACAAGAAGACCCTGACGGCACGCGGCCGCCGACTGGACTCGCCGTACCGAAAGTCCGCCCCAGGACTCCGCACAGTCAGATTCGCGGGAGTCCACGACTCGCGGAGGAGTAGCCGCCGGGATGCGTTTCCTTCGGGCCTGCAGGCCTCAGCCAGGGCGGCGTCACGCCACACCCTCTGTCCGCGAGTCGTGCGAACCGAGACCAACGGCAAGCGCCGCACCTCCTGGAAAGATGCTGGTTCTGCGATGCGTCGATCCAGGGTCGCTGGAGTTATGCCCATAGCGGTAACCATAGTTACGACGCGGACACGTTTGAAAACAAGTTCGCTCGCGTGCGTCTTCTTTTGGCGGGGCTTCGGTTTCGCACGGCGTACACCGAATACGTCCTATGCATGCTGTCGCAGTTCGGGACAGGCGGAAGCCATCTGCACTGCTCTCAATGTGAACGCGACATACGACATAGAGTCAAAGGAGCCAAAGCAGCTCAGTATTGCTTGCAGTACGCCTCGCATGGTTTAGCAAGCTGTTCCGCGAAACTTGTATAACGCACTATTCTCTAGCAAAACGGCACTTCACATAGCACAGCGTGCCATTTGGAACCTTGTAAGACCGCAGGGGGTTTCGTATCACCAGTTCATACTGCTCCAGTGACCAAGGCATTCGGCCAGTGTCTAAGGACGAACGAAATCGTCCGAAATATATGGTCTGATTTTTTGTCGAGATCGACATTCCTTCAGTGTTATCCGAAAAGTCGAAATCTCATGAACTAAACTGAAGGAAAACGACAACGAAATGACATTGCGTCAACATATAACTGCTTTGATGGAGGTGTCAACAGAGGTGTAGGAGCGCGACGAAAAGTGGGGGAACCATTCGTCCAGGGGAGCCAATCCCCAACGGGGCGCCGGTCTCCAGCAGGTGCGTCATCTGTTTAGAATGAAGTTTTCAGTTTGCTTACATATTTACGGATGTCAGAGGCACATATATCAGTGCACGTTTTCATTTAGATGGATGTACGAGTTCCGTACGAGCGCCTGGCCTGTAGAGTGGGCACCAAATATATGAGGGGCGCCTGATGCGTACGGGGCAGCTCGCTCACCAAGGGCGCCGAGTCCCCGAGGGACGCCTGGCCTGTAAGGGACGCCTGCATCGTAGACGTGTCTAGTCCGTGAGGTGTCCCGTACGGGAGCCTGGTCTGTAGAGGAGGCGCCAAATATATGAGGGGCGCCTGATGCGTAGGGGCGACGACCCCCCGAGTCCCCGACGAGCCCATCTGTACGGGGAGTGCCTGACCTGTGAGGGGCGCCTGCATCGTAGGCGTGTCTGGTCTGTGAGGGAGCCAAATTCTTCAGAGGTCTCTCATCTGTACAGGAGGAGGGGGCGCCTGACCTGCGTGAGCGCCAGGCATTTCAGACTTACCTGGCCTGCACCAGCGCGCTTACCTGCAACGGGCGTCGTGTCCACGAGGCGTAGTCTGTCATTGTATGGGGGATGGGCCTGGAGGCTGATGGCTGTTTAAGGTTTAAAAAGGCCTCCATCAGCAAGAAAGGAAAAGAAGAAGAACCCCGTGGATCCGTTATTTATTGTGGATCGTGTTTAACAGAAGCTTTTACCTCGAAACTCCGTTTTTTTTTGCAGTGGCGCAAAGGGAGCGACCGCACCACGGGCCAGAAAGTGGGAGGAACATGTCCCCCCCGTCCCCCGCCAATTTTGTCCATGGGTGTCATCCACCCCCTCGTGCGGGTAATATTGAAGTAGTTATCGGCCTTTGATCCCGTCGAGGAGAGAGCCTTTAAATGGCGTGCGTCTCTTCTTGCCTAGTTCACAGTGCTGCAGTTGGCTGAGGACGCTGGCGAGAGCGCGCCGACCTCATGTCTTCGTATTTTCGCCCAGTGTTCGCCGGCCGGTCGGGCGAGACTGCGTCAACATGATGTTTTCCGCTTCGCGTAGTTCCTTGATGACAATCTTATTGGTTGGAACAAAAAGAAACACATGTATCGAAAACGGCTTGCGTCACAAAGTGCGTCATTACCCAGACATGTTTTGACGTCGCCTGACCTGACTTCTGTTTGGTGCACACTGACTGAGCGGCAGTGGACACAGCGTCAAGCAAGCACATTCACCAACGATACCAATCACCGGGACAGCAACGCCACAACACAACGCCGCGCGCCACCCGTCGGAGCACTGACTTTTCCTTGCTAAACCTCCCCTGGCTGCAGCACGAGAACCACTTCGCTGCGAGGACGAAGGTCCTGGGAAGTCAAGGTAACACCTGGCGCGGGGTCACCTTCAAGTGCCGAACGTTCACTTCATCAGCTGCGCCGAGTCGTGACGTGTCTGCTCGCTCTCGCGGCCGGCTCCCTGGGATCGGCCGGAAAAATGACGTCCGGGATCTTCTCTGGAAAAGGTGAGCTGTTCCCTGGCAGCTGCTTTGACCATCGTAAAACATCTAGCTTCCGGTGTGACACGGAGTAATATAGCATTCGTGACCGGAGTCAGAGGAAAATGAGCACACCTGAGCCGACCAGTTCATGTTTGCATGTGGCTAAGCCCAATGCATGAACGAATGTAAATAGCTTGACATTTTAGTGTTCACGACAATTTTAGCCAAGCGTCTTAGCTAAGGATCTAAGCGCCTTAGCCAACTCGGCATTTACGGGATATCATTCGTATCCCGGACTTAACGGGGGCCCTTCAGGACGGAATCACGGCAAGGGAGCGTTATGTGAGTTCTGCAGACCTCGGACCTGCGTGCCGCAGGCCACGTGCTGCTGGCGCTGGCCGTCACCTCGCTGGGGCTGCAGACGGCGCGCGCCGGACTCGCCTCGTCGCTGTTCCACTGGGTGTCGGACGCCGACCTCCCCGGCGAGCCTCTGTCGCCGGCCGCCGACACCGTCTCGCTGCTCGCCTGCGCCGCCCGCTGCCGCCGCCACGGCAAGTGCTCGGCGTACCGGCGCTCGCCGTCCGGCCTGTGTCACCTGCTGGAGGACCCCGGCCGAGGCGGGCGCCGGCCGGCGCCGCCGTCCGCCGACCGGCTCTACGTGCTCGGCCGGCGACCGTGCCTGGTGCCGCGCACGCTGCGCATGTTCGGCGACCGCTGCTACGCACAAAACTTCGGCTTCAAGGGCTCGTTCTCCTGGCACCGCGAACTACTGCCCGCGGCTGGTGCCCGGCTCGCGGATGGCGACGCCGGACTCGGAGGGCGAGGTCCACTACCTGCTGGGAATTTCGGTGGCGTCGCGGGCGCAGTGGGTCGGCCTGAGGCGCGACTCCGAAGGCGTCGTCTACGTCGCCGCCACCGGCAGCAAGGTCGCTTTCGCGCTGTCACCGCCGGTCGTGGCCGCCTCGTCCTCCAGCACCGTCGCCATCCGCGCGAACGGCACCGGCTTCAGCACGCACAACAGCCGGGACAAGCTGCCGCTGCTGTGCGAGCTGCCGGCGCGCTGCAGCCCGTGCCCATCCGGCTGGACGGCCGTCGATCGCTGGTGCTTCCTTCCCGTCACCGAGCGGGCGACTGCTGCCGCCGCCGCCGCCGCCTGCGGCAAGCTGTGGCCGGACGCCGGTCTGGCCGCCTTCCTCACCAACGAGACGTTCAGCTGGGCGGCGCGCGGCCTGGCCACGCCCTTCTGGACGGCGCTGTCGGACGAGGCGGAGGAGGGCAGCTGGGTGACGCCGGACGGCCTGAAGACGGTGCAAAGGTGGCGCCGCGCGCCGGACGGCGGCACGAAGGAGAACTGCGCGGTCTTGCTGCCGGACGGGCTCGAGGACCGGCCCTGCGGCCAGCTGGAGCCGTCCGTCTGCTGGAAGCCGGCCCACGCGCTCTGCTGAGCGGCCGCCAGCGCCGCGGCTGCTGGCGGACGCGTGCCGCTGGCGAGGCGCGCCCCAGCCGTCCGCAGAGACGGCTGCGGACGGCTGGTCCGCTGGTCCGCGCGGCCCAGCCGCGGGGACCGCGCGGCCTGGACAGAGACCAGCCGCCGTCCGGCCGGCGAGCACCGAGGCCGCTGCGCCGCGGCAGGATCAGTTCTGGCTCTGCACTGGACAGTACAGATCTCTGGGGTTCTGCAGATCCCCGAGGTCCTTTACGAGGCAACATACTTTTAAGGCTCTGACATGGACGACAGACCTCTGACACAGACACAGACACAAACCTTCATTGTGGCAATCCGGTTAGGCTGCGGCTTTAACATTTGAGGTTCTAGACTGAACAGCACATTTCTGAGGTCTTGGACAGCATACATGTGAAGCTCCAAAATGGACGACAGAGCTCTGCGGTCCCGAAATGGACGACAGACAACTAAAGTCCTGAACTGGAAAGCACACCTCTCAGGCTTCGAACTGGGCAACAGACCTCTGAGGTCGACAGAATTTCTCCTAATCGTGCGCTGTACCAACGTCGGACTGACGGTGACGACTTCAGGGGCGTCGAGGTCTGTAAATGATTTTTGGGGGAACCAACCCGAGGGCCCGACAACCTGCTTTCTCTCCAAATGTGGATTTCTCAAGGGATCATAGAAATATATATATATATATATATATATATATAGAGAGAGAGAGAGAGAGAGAGAGAGAGAGAGAGAGAGAGAGGGAGAGAGAGAGAAAGTGAGAGGAGATAAAAAAGATAGAAAGACCACTTTATGCTTTATTCTATTCTTTCCGCCTACCTCTTCTCTTTTGCTGTCGTTCTTTTCGTTATTGTGGTCCATTTCCCTTAAAAACTGGCAACAAATATTGGGGGCAAGCCAACAATGGGAGGCAAGCCAATATTTCAGGGCCAGGGCCCCCAAAAGGATTCAAATCGACACCCCTGGACGACTTCGTCTGATCATATGATGAATGCCGCGCTTCCACTGGAGCAAACAAGCAAGAATTGAACCTGTACTCAATGAGCCACAAGATGGAGAACTGGAAACTGGAAGAGCTGTCCTGATTCAGGGTTGCAGACATCGTCCAGGCTAGTCGAATGCTTGACGCGGCCAATAATTTGTGCCAGCATAGTATGCAGTAAACCTGACAGCATAACTCAAAGGGACGTCACGAATGGTTTCAAAGCATAATGTACCGCCATCCTCAGCATTGCTTCACGTGACACCGAAAAACGGCACAAAAAACACGAATACATAAAGCAAATCGTTGGCTACACAGGCTACTGGTGGGTGCCGATGGTGACAGAAATTTCGAAAATTATTCTGGGGCTCAACGAGACTGTCATGGCATATTTTTTCAGGTAGCGCAAGGGAACTGACGTAACGAGTCACCAAAGGTAGACCTAGAAACGACAGTTATTTGGATTTCTGAATGCGTGGCTGCTTGCCTGAGTTTCAAAGGTTTCCCAAATTTTGCTGTAAGACAGGGAGTGGTGGCACGAAACTGTACTTTGGCGAGTTCGCTATTGCTTAGGCAATGTTAAAAGAATACAAATAAAAGTAAAAGTACCGAAGTTTACAAGCCCTGGGCCCGATGTCCTTTCTCCGTCCTCTCCAGGGTTACTGAAGACCATGGGGCACCCAGTGAAAGACAAATGATCCCTTCCACAAATGGTTCATATTCTTACTGCCAGGTAGTTGGCGCGGTCGCTGATTTCAACGACGAAGGATAGCGAATTACCGATCCAGGTTGATGTAGTCCTAGGCGGCGGAATTGGGCGTGGGGGGGGGGGGCACGGGACACTATGCTTTCCCCCATTAACTGGCAAAATTAAAGATTAACCTTAACATTAGCATGCAGTACTATGGCGTTCCATGGAAATACATGGCTCGAAAAGCAAAAAGACGAAGAGGGTGCGTCACACCCTTCAAGAGCCACCATTGACACGGCAACGGTAACGCTAGAGTGTAACTCACGTTATATTCTCAGACCGTTTTATGCACGAAACAGATTTCTACCAAACCGTTGGACATTCAATGCAGGATGCCTAAGCATTAATGCATGTCAAGTACCTCTCACAACGTCTGCTTCAGGCCATGCACACCTCAAGAAGTATTATTCAAGCCCAAAAATACACTAAAGCTAACAATGAAGTAGTAAAGCAATAAGATACGATAATAAGTAATACAAATGAGTAAAATAACGCTAAGGTAAAAGACAAATAAGCAAAAAATAGGGTTGAAAATAATGTAAATATACTTCGGAAAAATCTACTATAAATGATGAGTTTTGATGCAAAAGTCATTTTTGGCGCTAAAAAAATGGCCACGTACCGGCATGCTGCAACATAATGGTTGGCCCTCCGCGGGCGACGTGGTAACGCTCATAACCCCACACTAGTCCATCAGTTGGCTCTCCGGGGACGAACACCTGATGGTTTGGCTTTAATTTTTTTTCCTGAAATAATGAAGCTCGTGCTCGCCACACCCGGCGAGACGACCGTTTCCGTCTCCCTCGCCCACGTACAGAGGCAGGCGAGCATACGTTCTCTTACCGTGCCTGTGCTGGTCTCAACCTGTTTCGTCCCGACTCGTTTTCTGTTTCTGCTTCTCAGCTCAAAGCCACTGTCCTTTCCCATTTCAGGTCGACTGTCGCGTAACCAACCTTTCGCTTTGCCCTCTCCGCCGCCAATGACGTGATCAATGACTGAGTACTTGTTTTTACTGCATAAATTTTCCAGTTTTAGACTCGGGGACTTAATGGCCACTATATGTACTATATGCCACTATTTATCACTATGGACACCACCACGATGTATCGTACAATACAGTACAATACGGTTGGACGTTATAGACGGGGTAATTCCTGCGGGGGTTGCAGAGGACACGTTCCCACATTCTTCTGGAAATGGTGCTTTGTTCCCCTAATTTTTAAGGTACCAAAAGGGTATTGCCCGTTGCCGACACAATTTCTTGAGGTTGGGGATCTAACGAACGGGATGTTAACCGTAGTTTGCCTCGCAACGCCCGAAAAAGGCAATGTTACTCCCGCTCTACGAAGTCTTGGAGGACTGCAGTGAGCTCGCCCCCTCCCCCCACCCCCCTCCCCCACCCTCCAATTTCTGAGTCACGGCTACACCCATGGCGTCATATATCTTTGGGATGCTGAGGGGACCATAAACTTGACTCACAAGCACTGGTATTAGCTAAGACGCGCCGGCTTCGGCCAGAAGTTCAGCTAGATTTTGGCAGTCTTTGGCACACATGAGCCCAGTATTGGCAAAAGGAATGTTAGCTCCAATCTGACCATCTAATACCGTACGCACATGGTAGGTTCGTCGCAGTGCTGGAGATATATTTGCATTCCCACCTTATACTGAAGTTCCGCCCACGCGTATTCATTGACCAGAGGTGCACCCAGCCTGAGGAGGGAGTGACCAGAGGGGAGGCAGTGGTTGGCCCGAACTTTGAAGCTTTTTCGTGGTTTGCACATTGTATTACTACTATACAATTTATAAAAAAGCACTGCACAATATATACGAGGTGTTGATATCTCGGTGCAAACCTTGGAGTTTTTGGATTCCTTTCCTTAAAAAAACGAAACGGTTGGGTTGAAATATAGTGAATTTTAGTCAGTTTTTGTAAAACTTGGATTTTTCAAGGGTCATGGCGTCATACTGGTCGTGCGTTTACCGACATTTGTTTTTTTCACATCTGAAGTCAAACGGGCTTTCCCGTATGGCTCATTTGATACCAGCGCAGGCTTGAATGGCTCTGTTTCCAAATGACAAAAGATCTAAGGCTGAAATATGGCATATTTAGTGGAATGGGGCACTGAATGACTAGTAAAATTCTTACGGGGTGCCCATGAACTTTTAAAGGAAATGCAAAAAAGAAAATCTTTGTGTTTTGCTCGTCCTGTGTGCATGCAGTGGACTAATGGCATCAGGCTAGTGCATTAAAGAATTCTAAACCATACTGTATGCCATATATGACATACGTAACTTTTAACCCGCCATTGACTGGCGTCCCAGTCAAAAAATATTGAACGGGGGGGGGGCAAATATTACCCTCTCGCTATCTTGAGAACGAATCGTCCAATTTTCACACGTTACACTATTCAAAATATTGAAAGGCCTCTGTGAGACGACTTTAGTCATTTAATTTAGAGTTTGAGGTAAAAGGTCACGTCAAGGTCGGATCAAAAGTCAATATCGAGCTTCTTTACATCAGGGCCCATTGAAACCATATAGACATTTACACGAGGTTCATTCTACCGAAAAGTATTCTCCATAGTCAGGCAAAGATATTAAGTGAGTAATACTCCGATACTAAGTCAAGGCCAGGTAACAGAGGTCAACATCTATCGTCACGTGTTTCCCAGTTATTCTCGGGAGCGTTACGTCAATGAAAATGTTCTAAGTGTGTATTTAGGTCATTTCGGGGCCAAATTGAAGAGGCCAACTCAAGGTCATACCAAGAAAGGTTGAAATGTGACAAATGGATTTAGTCATGCGACACATGTTTCATGACTTTTTGCGTCAGTAATGCAGTGGATGTGCTTTTTAGTATTCATTCAGTCATTCTGGGTCAACATGAGATCAAGGTCGGCTGGCCACCCAAAGCCATATGGGCCCACCCATGTACAAGTTACCCCGTCAAACTGGGTGGTGTTACCCAGCTTGTTCCAGTAGCATTGAACAATGGCACGAATTGGCAGCGGCCAAATTGGCACTGAAGTTTTTTTTGTGTTCTTCATTCCAGACACTACAGCATTTTGGGCATGTTTTTCAGGTTTTCGAGACCACAGATATCGAGAAATATCGTTTTTTAAGCAGCATACCCAAAAATGGACAATGCAATATCATTTACAGAAAACCGGTTCAATCCAGCAGCTCACCCTCCTCTGTTCACTGCCGACGCGATCTTCAAGCGAGAAGAAAGTCAGCTGAGCTTCCTTTGTTCACACTCTGTCCAGGAGACAATTGGCCGTATTACTTACTCTCCGGTGTTATCCCCAGCCTCCCCTATGAATGCACCTAAACAGGCCAGATAGATAAATGATCGGGATGTGCAAAGCCTAGCAGCTGGGTGTCATCGGCATAGGATACTAGACGTCCGTGGGCAGATAGGATGGAAGGTCGTTTGGGAAGATGCTGAAGAGGATAGGACCGACAACGGACCACTGCGGAACACCGTGGGAGAGAGGAAGAGAGAGAGAACCACCTCTCACTACCTGCCGCTGATCAGCCAGGTAGCTCTCGAACTACCTGGCATCGATGTCCTACCATTGGAACTTGGTCAGGAGGGTGTCATGGTCGACACTGCCAAAAGCCCGAATGAGGTCAATCGAAGTGACGGCGACGACGTGGCCACCGTCAATCCGACGCACCATCCACTCAACAGCGTCTATCACGACGTCCTCCATCAAATGACATGGTCTATATAGGCATACTGTGATGGAGCTAAAAGATCGTAGGTAGCGAGATAACAAGACAACTGTGTGCACACGGATCTTTGCACATGTCTTCGACGGCGCAGGTAAGGTTGATTGATTGATTGACTGATCAATTAACATTGATGAGAAAAGTAATTACTCTGATCTCGAAGTAATTTTAAACGAGTTTTCGTACATTTTTGGTGACCGTCTGCAGCTTGTAGCATAAGCGCAACATTGTAAAATATGCAATTGAGATGAAAAATTCATTATCTGGTGTGCAACGAACGTGAAGATTTACGCACAAAATGTCACTTCAGTACACCCTGTAATAATTTCGTCATCGCAAAAAAATACGGACATGTGTCGCTATTATAGCCCCTAATCATTTCCGGAATGGTTTTCCCATCATAAGCGTTATTTGTTACGCCACGTTTCAACCAAAGGGATGTCCAGTCGATGTCAGGCGTCGAAGTCAATGGTCCTGAGAGGAAATCTACTTGAACAGCACGGCACTAACCCAAGTCAGATGAAGATAAGTCAGATGCAGGGCATTTATTTTTTCTCAACATTGTCTGCTCTAAAGCTGGCACAGTTGCTCCTTTCACACCAACCACTTTGACATTCCTACCCCTGGAAGCAGAGAGAGATATAATAGGTTTTATATTACGAACACTGGCGAAAAATAGGAAAACAGTTTTTTACGTTCATCTAGCAATTCTTCATGTGGTTTTTCTGTTGTGCAAAGCTTTTGGTAGCAAAAATTTGGTTCAGTTATTTATTTTAGCCAATGGTAAAGTAAAAGCCTTCTGCAACAATTTCGCAACCTACTTTTTAGATAATATGTCGTTTCATTTCATTTTTCACTCATTCATTTCATTCCTTTCATTTCACGCCAATAACATGTCATATTGTGCAGTACATGTTTGCCGTAATGGCATTTCAGTTCGCATGTCAACTCTCCTGGTATTAAGTACCTTCGGGCTTTTCCCGAAGTCCAAGGATAAGTAGCTTGATGGTGACGGGTTTGGTGTTGCATCATTTTTACTCTGGTTGCCACAGCATCATAACTGAGTGCTGGTTTAAGTCTTTCTTGAGCCTGTAATGTATGATAAAGGCGTGTGATGCGTGATATTCATCTCATATTATTCTGCATCCTGTTGTAGCATAATATATATAGTAATTTTGGCCTTGTGTTTGATCGTGGAGTACCAGAAAGACGTTTAATACGATACTCGGTGAGTATGTTCATATTGTTTCATGTCTGAATTGAACCAAAAAGGGTTTGGCGGCAACGGCATTCGAACCCACGCCTGATCAACGTGGCATGAACATGGGTCAATGTTTTCGTTTAATAGTTCGAAAACGAACCTTATGGCGCACGCTTTTAAATCCGGGACTTAAATGGAAAACTTTCAAGCTTAATTTCCATCTACTTGCCATTTGGATTTATGCCGCAGGATTAAGGGGTCGTGGATCTAAAAAAAAATGATATTTTAACATGGGGCTCTATGATCAAGTCGTAAACTGTGCGCCATTGCTGCCATGTGACTTTGGACACCCCCCTCCCGAGTCAGATGCAAATAAGTCAAATGTTTACGCGACCGGACAAAACCACCAGCTTTGAGGACAAATAATTCAAGGTGTGATGAATTTAATTACGGCCACATTCGTCAACAACAGACACTCAAAGGACTTCATAGCAATACATTCCATGTGCTTTAGATATATGCGTATATATGCATATATATTTGATATAAGGTGCATTTTATGTATGTCAAATCTTGAAAAAAATCTGTACGAAGAGCCTGAGAGAAGCAGGCAAAGACGAGCCACGAGTAACTGTGATCCCACACAGCAGAAGCTTATTGGACAAGATCAGACGCATATGCGGGCGGTATCGTTACAGGACCGTCCTCTGTAATGATAGGTTACAGATGAAGAACGAAGCTCTACGCGGGTCGTTAAGCAAAGTCCCACCACAACTGGTGCACGAGCGCTGTCAAAGTTCGCAGGGCCGGGGCTATTTCTCTTTCGGCGTAAATTGGACCGGGACGGTGACGGGTGATGGGACAAGACGTTACCCTGGTGTCAAATATCCTTACCTCTTTTGTCTCCGAAGTCGTTCTCCTGAGCTTTCAAAGGTGACGTCACATGTAAGTGTGGGCGTTGGAGGAACCCAAGCGAAAAAGAGCGCGATCTTCAGTTACCGTGCTTCCAAATACGCATGGCATGGGTGCAAACATTGGCTTGAGGTGCAGAAACCGTGAGACAGACTATCACCAATGACGTAAAAAAATCCGCATTACACATTAACGGAGTTGTCGTAAAAATTTCCCTAGCAAAGAAAGACAGGAAAGTCGTGGAGACGAATACAATCCCGCGATGCATGCTTTTATGTACGTCCAGATAACGTCAAAATATGTGGGACCAGTAATACGCGTTTTGATGGGAATACGAGTCAATATATTTCACTTAAATCTTAAACATTAAAGCATGAATTAAAGATCCTACAACGTTCAACGACAACTGATGGCTGATGACTGATGCCTTCTGTCGGCACGCATAGAAGCGCACAATGGAGCTTCTATGCTCCGTGAAACCCGTAAGAAGCGAGCACCACATCAAGTGTGCTCAAACGGAGAAGATAGACCGGCATGAGACAAAGTAATGATAATCGACACCGAACCTTACTGGGAGGTATCAAAAAGAAAGAAAGTCGTTCGCATGGTATTGGCTTACGAAGAATCCAACGGACAAAGCAGACCGAAGTACATATCACGACAATGTGTCATTGTTGCGTTCATGATCATCATCTAGAAGAACCAAAGGGGAGACGATTAAGGGGAAATTACAACGGCCTGACGTTGCCTTCAGTAACTTAGTAGTAAAATGTGAAGGTCAGATCGCCAGGCTGCGGGCTTACATCTCGACGCTGTTAGTCATTGATCTGTGTCGCATACTGCGTCGACCCCCGTCGCAATACGCAGTCATCAAGGACCATTGATTTCGACACCTGAGACAGTTGATCGTATTGCCCGGAACTTAGTGTGGCAAATAACACACCAGCGAGTCCGAAAATTGTCGGCACCATGCCGTGTAAAGTTAATACAGACATTCAGCATGAGCGACATGAAAATGAAGCGCAATGACTTCGTCGGTCGCTACTCTTTGTCAGGAACCGAAAGAAGGAATATTCTGATTGTTCTGTGCTAACGTTGACGGTGAAGAAAATAAGGGGTTTCCGCTGTGACGTCGGTCGTAGTCAGGACCACAGACTGGGAAGAGAAAACAAATGGGAGGAGGCCCGCATTCACTGGTCGCCGTCGCAAAGGACAGAAACTAATGGCAATGCCGACGATAGGATGGTTCTTGTTCACGGTACTGACAGTCGCAAATTACCAAGGAACAGAACCGAGGCGTTTTTTTCTCAACTCCATTTTCCAAGAACAGCTCATAACAACCAGCGTCTCATCCACAGTGCTAACTGTAGTACACTGCTAAAGTTGTGTTTACGATTTTGGATTGCCTATGTTCCCCTTTCTCCTATATCATTTTCCAGCTCTGTTCCTTTTAACTTAATCGATCTTTGTCATGCGTTGCAGGTATGAATGGCGTTATTAGAACTGAAAGCACGCAAACAGACGGTATTCATAGACCAAAGTCAACAGTTATATCACTCTCTTGGCCTGTCTTCACTCCTTCACCTCATTTGTCCGGTGTTTGCAAAGTGTGCCCCTTAAATAAATGTTATTGCCCGTAAAAACCGTGCCAAATCGAGCCGGTTACCGCTGTGGGCCCAAAGTCAGCTTCGTCATGACGCTGCATTCCTTCAGTTTTGTCACCTCGTATGTGAACACACTGTTGGTGCAATTTCGAAGGAAGTTTAAAGGCATGAGTATATTCGTATATTGCAAAGGCATATCCCTTAAATCCGTTTTCTCCCACTCACTGGCTTTAAGTACCTAGCAAAATCGACCATGCTTGAGAAGGCATGATGATATGATATGGAGATCTGAGGCTATAGGAATACATCAAAATGCTCAGCTATTTGCATATGTGAGATAGAGCTATGTTAAGGTCGCAAAGGTGTCTGAACAAACCTTGTTTCATCCAGTGGCGGCTCGTAGTCTCACAAACACCTGAGGCACAGCACAAGTGTCACACCAAAGTCTTCTACACGGCTGTACTTCTGATATATGTTGTCTTACTATTTGATTATAACTGATATCCGACCCTCTATAGACAGACGTATACAAAAGAAACGAAACGTTACCTGACGCGTCACTGTCGGCGTTCTGTCTGCCATCTGCAAAGAGAGCTAACGCACACTCGGCAGCCACGCGAGACCCCACAACGAAAATAATCAGAATACGCTCGCCTCCCAGGAGGAAAGTTCTCTCCCGTTGCAAGGGTGAATAAATGAACGCCACTGCTGGCGGCATACATCTATTATTGTATTATTATTATATTATTGAATTATTATGTTATTGTATTATTATTGTTTATTGTTATTGAATATTACTAATTATTTGTGTTATATTATTGAATTATTTGTGCAGAGTTCCAAAGGGTACATCTAACATTTTGAATCTATATGAAGTGTAAATATACAATATTTTAATCAGTAGTTGCCCTGTAACATGAGTGTCACTACGTCCTAACAATTGGGGGGGGGGGTAAATCAGAATCTGTAGAACGATCTGACCAAAAATCTTATTTTTCAATGGGTAATTGCGCAAAACGTTCTCTTTCCGACCAACATTGGGGGATGGGGACAAAAGCCCATCTTGCCAGAATTGGAGGGAACATGCCCCTGCCCAGGTGGCTACACCCAGGCCCTACAAACACGTTCATTTCCCGCCACTGATGCTCATTGCTAGCTCGCGCAATCGAGCATTCTTCTTCGGTGAGTCCGGCGACGGCGGCGGCGGCGGCGGCGGCCAGAGGCAGTACTATATCTCGTCTCACAGGGGCTAGGTCAGGTGCGTTGGCGGTGGCCGACATGCAGTTTCGCGGACGCTCACCAGGGGCGCTGTTTTACATCGGATGCCTATCCTCGGCTGAAACGGGTGGGCTTGCTGCCTGTATGGGCGCCGTGCGCCGTGTGCTTACAGGGGAAGCGAGGGTGAGGGTGCTGTACGGTATGGGGGATCTTTGTGGGCTTGTTTGATGCTTTGTTGATGAATGCGGAACAACATGAGCGCATTATTCCATTTTAATTGTACAATGATTTTCATGAGAGGTGTTATTCCACACAGATTACGTAAGACTTTAATTAAACATTTCCCGATATTTTTGGTACGGCGCTCCCTCAGCTGCCTCTAATGACGAGCTTACACTGGTTTCGCCGTCTTGGTAGCACGGATCCGAGTGCTTCGTCGCCTTTGATGTTTGATGGCCGGGACAGCTGACCGCTGCGCACTGTGTTTACTTGCACACGGTAGCGTCTTATCTTTGTCGGCACATTGCAGTCCCATCACGAGATCAGCCGTAACCTGAAAATGGAACATCGAGTGAGTGGCTTAGAATCCTCGTAACCAGCGCTACCTATGGTGACCTCAGGTCCCAAAAACCAATCTTCCGTGCTCAAGGACAGATTCATAGTATGCACTAAGGAAGGGGGAAGGAATTTCCATCAGTGCGACCTCACCTTCGCCGAAATGTTGATTACTCCTCGGACTTCGGCCACGTGATTTCGCCATTCTCGAAAATCAACATTATTTAAAAAAAAATCCCGAAAAAGATATAATTTTCCATACCGAAAAGATGGGTCAAAAAGCCCCCTTTTCCAGCGAAAGGACGATCATGGCCCCGATGCCACTGGGTCCACCAGTGGCCGTGCTGCACAACATCTCAGCTCGTGGCCCATCGGACGGTCAGAATTTAGTCTGGCGGGCAGATGAGGCCAGCTGACGAGCTCCAGACAGTGACGTTAGGACGTCAGGTTGCACACTGTGGCTTGATATCAGCGCGCTGTTGGGAATATGACGCTGGCGTTTAAAGCATGGAGAGTGCTAGAGCGCAAAAATGCTAACGAGCAGTTCATATTTGTCTGGGTTGTTTGCAAAAAAACAATAGAACATTGCATCAGATGCCAAAAATCATCAAAACTTGCATTGCGTAGGCTTCAGAATTTCATCAATTGACCACTGGATTTACAATATTCCAGATTTCAAATCGTGGTCAGCCAAATGACGGAAAAGACGCGATACAAGAGGGTTTTACGTAAAAACACATGGAAACATGTTTACAAAAAATGGGTATGAAGTGAGCCCAGGGATAAGCATTAGACAGAGCATACGTGCCTGATGCCCTGTATGCGTGGGATCCGCAGGCTGAAAGTAGGGTCTCTAAAGATTAAAATGACTGAAAACTGCTTAGATCATTCAGCAGCCTGGGCTCAAATGCACACGCTGTTTAGGCCCTGACTGCACGTTCACCATTGTTCGATGCATTTAGGTTGTTTTCAAGAGGCTTACGATATTTGATCTGTGAAAGGTCATGTCGGAAAATGAACTTTATTCGCATTCGATATCCGCTGCAGGCACATTATTTTCCAGTAAATTAAGGAGGACGTAGGTATATCGCAGGCTAGAGTTTGCTTTGGCTTCAAACTTCGCCTAACGTGTGTGCGCATTGCCTCAAATGATGTTTGCATCGTCACCAAAGGTGGCGCAACATAATGATTTCATTTGAAAGTGTTTCTTTTTAACATCAGGTTGACCACGCAGCCATTGCGTGGAGGACGAAGCATCGTTAAATTCACGTCGTAAAGGCAACATTTAATTACGACCAGCTCGTAGATGCCTAACATGCAGAGAAGAAAAGAGAAGAAAAGCTGAAACAGGGGAACTGCGTCGTGTTGTCAATTCTGCAGCTGCCGGAAATCACCGTTTGCATCCTACAGATCTGAAAAGAAGGTACACAGGCAAAACAAGCGTACAATACATAGCGGCTGTGGGTGATGTGTGGGTGTAGGCTGCGTGGAGATCAACATCATCGCAACAGAAGTCCAGAGGAAGACGGCAATGGAAGACCTAAAAAGTAAGGAAGACGAAGCGCTTTGCCCAAGGGCGTTGAACGACAAATGTGATGTAAATATGATGATGCGCCTTGCCCAAGGGCGCTGTAATAGGACCACCTGGGCCCATTAAATCCACACAGCGGGACTTTGAGCTTCATTTCCACAACAGGGAACCCCTTGGCTCAGCCAGCGACTTGGCACGCGGCAAGATGGGCCCTCTTGGCTCCACTGACGTCGGGTGTGCCATGTATTATGGTGCTATTTGCCGTATGCTGTGACAATCGGAAAAAAACTCGCAAGAGATCATTGTGCGGAAAAACGAATTAAGATTTCGGCCATTCCACGTCAGACTGCACAAGACTGACCCGACCTCTTTCGATTTTGATGAAATTTGGTACGTTCATAGCACCTATTGAAAAATGACCAACCACAAATTTTCAACCCTGTATGAAATCTGAGGTCAGAGTTACAATGTGTGACAGGTCACTGACTTAAACAGACATTGCATGATTCAAATGCCCATAACTCGGTGAGAGATTGTCACAAAAAGGTGCGATCAGCGCCACTCTTAAGAGAAATGTTCCAGCTTTTATAGATAAGCTCACGTTTTACGTTGATTCCGGTATGACCTCTGTGACCTGACCAGGTCACATGGAACATTTTTGGTTTTAACCATGTTTTGTCGCCCTGATCTTCGCGAAAGTTTGTCTCCATGTATTTGCAATAAGCTTATATATGGCCCGTACAATGTCCTGCATGCCTGGTACACATGAAGTTTAATTTTAAATTGCTTGACCGGAAAGCTAAAAAGTCATGGCACCCCATCACCAGTCGACCGCCTGTCATCCAGGTCTGATATACTCGTTCTTCACATTTTGACAGAAGTGAGTCTACCCGGTGTTCTTAGTCTTTTAATCCAACTGAGACAATCTTAGCCGTGTAGCGGGATCTTTTGAAGGTGAACCGAAGTCGCTGGCCTCAGATGACTTTGGATGAACTTGTTAACCACGGACTATTCAAAGCTTTTCTAGGACAGTGATTCCAAATTTCACATACATTGCTGACGTATCGGGGTTTGCACGTATCATAGATTTCATGTCAACTGGAGGACTTTGATTTTCTTGCCATAATGTGGACCCCCTGAATGTTGTAATAATTACAGATGAAATGACGACTTGGTATAGAAGCAGAAAGAGTGATAATTGAAATATGTGCAAAAAATCAGAAAATTTACTTTCACACAGGACATGGACTGAACACAAATGACTCCATGCATGCCAAATCAACGCCCAAAAGATCTATAGATGATCGAATGTAAAAGCAGGCAATGCGAGGTCAACCAATGTCAGTGACCTCGGCTGACCTTTCAAAGATCCTGACGCACGACTAGGATTATCGCAGCTGGCTTTAGGGCCTAAGAGCATTCGACAGTCCTCACTTTCGTCGACATGTGAACAACGGGTACGTCAGATCTAGACGGAAGGGGTCGATTGGTGGTGAGGTGTCTTGACCTTTCTGGGCAAGCAGTGTGAAACTAAGGTGATGTCTAACAGGCACGCACGACATTGTACACACCATATTGAAGAACAATCGGACAGACGGAAAGCACGAAATCAAGCAATATTCGTCAAATAGCCTCAGGCACATTTCTCAAGCGCCACTTCGCAGCACTTCAGACAAGATGTCTGTAAAAGTTCTAGTTTGCCCAGACGTTTTTTTTTGCCACGGTTACTGGAGATATTTGAAGACATATCTTCTACATTTTCGCTCAGATCACGACGGGAAGACATGGTTTAACTTGGTTAAAACCGAAAATGTTTCATCGGACCTAGTCAGGTGAGAGGTCATACCAAGATCACCGGGCAAAGTTAGACATTGATGGGAACAGGGACATTTTCCTTCCGCGTGGTGCTAATTGCACCTTTCTGTTTCAATCTGTCACCGAGTTATGGGCATTTGAATCAGTCAATGTCTGTACAAATCGGTGACCATTCATGACCTGTACTACTGACCCTTATACGTCAACCAGGACAAAACTTTATGGCTGGCCATCTTTTGATATGTCTATGGTTGTACCGAATTTAATCAAAATCGAAAGGGAGTCGGGTCAATTCTTGCGCGGTTTGACGTGGAATGACCCATAATTTAACTTTAAGCAAAGCGGTTTTTTATTTTATTCTGATTGTGTACTGCATTTTGTGATAGTGTCCTGAGTTTCGTGAAAGTTATCGTGCTACGTTATTTAACTAAATAAAACAGATTAAACACCTTTTTTGTTCAATCGAACTCAGGTTGGTCAGAGCGGAGAAGGCATGAGTACTTATTTTGATATTACTGCTAAAACTTTTGGCAAATTTAAATGTTCGTGGTATTGTTTTTCCCTGTATACATGCCTTCTACACACCAACTTAATTCTAAATTGCTTGACCGTAAAGCTAGAACGTCATGACACCCCACCACCAGTTTTCATCTTAATGTCCTGTACTCCATGATAGTGTTTTGTTTGTATGGCAAAGTAAATGAAAGTAGATGGATTTGACTGAGCCCATTTTTTAGGAATGAAAAACGAGCTTAATCAATTCAGGATGTTCATTCCTCCACCGAATAGGCAGCCCCAGGGAAGTATTCTTGTCTCGCACAGAGGCTGTCAGGAGGAGGCGATGCATGTCGCATCGGGACAGTGCATGAGGAAGTGTTCAGTGTTGTACAGAATGCGATAGGTGTGACACTGAGTGGGCCAGAGTCCATCAAGGATGCACGAGTCCGTCAGGCGGGTTTGGCCGATGCGGAGAGGGATAGGAGAGCTTCCTTTTGTCGAGAGTTTTAGTTGGAAGTTGCCTAAGATGCGAAGTCCGATTTAACCCGCCTCCAACTGAGGGGGGGGGGGGGTGACCTCCCCCTTGAGGCGTGGAAATACTGGAAGTATTGGCTTTTGCAACGTTGTGCAGCATTCCGTGGAAATGTACAGCATGGGCCGGTTTTCGATTTGATTCAAGGTCGCGGGAAGCGGGGTGAGGAGGGGCAGGGAGGGCAGCTACTTTCCACGACTTTTTTAAATTTAACATTAACCTCATGGGCGTTTACTGGAAAGATTAACCCAAGATGTTTCTTCGCCCCCCCCCCCCCAACCCCCCCCCCCCTAACTTAGGAGGAGTTCCAGAACTCCTCGCCACATTGACTTGTAGAGTATTCCAGACGTGGCAGATGAGTTCACCAGCGTGCTTGTGATCCTCCGGGTTTGAAACTACAAAATGTTGCGAGGTAAGAATGTGCATGGTAATTGGAGCATTTCAGGGCTTGCATTGTATCGAAAGCTTTTTTGAAAGTACTGAGTGTTTTTTGAAAGTGTTTTTTGAAAGCGTTTTTTTTTAAGAATCTGTGTGTCAAATAGGTCAGGGAGCGTGTATTGCATGACCCATTATCACGGATGCCAAATTTGTTTTAGCCCGTGCCCTTGACCTTTGATGGCCTTGGGTCAGGTAGCACCCAGAACATTGGACCAAGCTACCAGAAAGATATCGTAATGCAGGTTTCAGTCTGGGTCTGTTTTCATTGTCATGACGCAAGTTCCGGAGAAAATCGCTGCTTTAAGACTTTGGACCTTACATGTCATCAATAATCACAAATGAAAAAATGTACGTCCCAAGATTGCACGGTTTGGCACTATCTATTGAACCAGCCAGATTGGTTGATTGGTTCTCGAAACTGACAGGAGGGAGTATGAACCCCCTTCCCCTGTCAATGGACCATGGCAAAATATCCCAGTCAATAGCCGGGTGAAGCGAACAATCAACAACGTAGAAGGCTCAGTGTTTTTTTTAATGACCTTCCTAATGCATTTCTGGACTTACATTATGTCTCGCTAGTGAGTAATAATTGCCAGCAAGGTATTTCGACCACAGAAATAGTTGACAGCGCATTTAAAAAATCACGATGGAATCAAGAAAAATTGAATATTTTCGCCGGATCATAGTCATCGATGCATTCCTAACCCATGGCGTTCCGTTTGTCTGCCAGTTTGTTTAGTTAGTGCGCCTCAGTTGAAATTTATTCTGCTCAATAAAACTTGGATTCTTGGATACCCAGCGTTATTTCGCTTTTTCTTCTCATTACCCAGGTGCACGGACGCCGAGTGATAAAAATAACGCAGAAAGCATACCGTTTGGTGGCACGGATTATTGGTGAGACGCTGGAAAACAATACGTGGCCCGGTGCTATCAGAATATCCTCTGTTAAAGTTATCGATGAGGCGCTTTACTGCCTGGCGACTTCAGCATTCAAGGCGGCCTAGGTTTCCATTACGCGACATTGGTTTCTCCCGGCGCGGCACCCGGCCTCGACACAAAACATAGCTTTGGGTATAATTATGCCTCACTGTCGCTAGAGTTGGTTCGTAGCCGTCTGCTGACAGTACGTGGTGACACATGCATCTCAAACGGCAAAGCCTAGTCCAGAGTTCCATACACCGTCCTGTTTTAAGAAACTTGATCGTAGCTAATGCCGGGAAAGCGTCAAAAAGACCGGTACCTAGTGGTTTCCTCAAAAAGAATGGCACGATGGATCGAAAAAAGAACGGCGCCCAGCTGCTCGCATCAGCTGGCAGGGGAGCCGGGATGTGAATGGGACCCGGACTTGGACAAGTGAAAGAGCAGGGTAAACTGACACACGTCGGACTGCACCGCTAAGAAACGACGGGCGTCCAGCCACTGCCAACAGCTCAAAAACCGTGCCGTCACACAGCCTCGTCTGTGAATGAGATGTTTTCCCTCCAATCAGTTTCCTTCAGCTCCATCGGACCGGCGAACACAGATTTATCACCATCTGCAGAGCCGTACTCTGTAAACGTAGCCGGCGCTGAGCTGGCCGGCGTGGGCGCGGCGGTCGCTCCGGTGCATTGCGGGCGCGTCTAACTTTCAGGGGCGCACGGTCGCCGCCGGAGGGCACGGCCGAGTGGAGTCACGTGGTCGCGGGGAATTAGGAGCCCGGCTGCGGACCGGTGAGGTCGGCCGGTGATTGAGCAAAGACCCAAATAGAAAGATCTTCGAAGCATATTTGTTTTGATAGAGCAAACTACATAAATAGTCAACAGATATGAAGTACGCTATTGATGGTAAATTTCAGATTTTAAAAGATAATGAAGGCAATTGTAAATTGAGCTTAACGCTATTAGCTGATCTGTGTCTGAGCTTGACACTAGTGCTATCACGAGGTAACAACGTATCTAGCATTTTTTGGCATCCAAAATGTTTATACTTACCTGGATCTGGGAAAGGGACATGGGCACTCACGGGAAATGACATCGTAAGACTGGATGCAAATTTCGTCATAGAGGTTTCGTCAACAGAACATTTTGCCTCCAGTATCACTTCCAGACATAAGCGGGGAAATGGGCTGTCTTCAGGTATAACCCATGACCCAACACTGCGCTCGTCAATATCCAATGAGGCAAACATGGGTATTTCTGTATATACATACATATATATATATATAAACATGGGTCGGTTTCTGTACATGATTTAGGGGGGGGGACAAGCCGAGAGCTCGACCACCTAACCTTCCACCAAATGTGGGGTTCTCAGTGGATTTGGCCCACTTTATTTTGTCGAACGGAAATTAATAGTTTTTTTTGCTGCTGCTTATCGAATAAAAACTGCATTTATCCCATGTATATAGGCATATATGCACATAGACAGATAGACGGATAGATAGATAGATAGATAGATAGAGAGGGAAAGACAGAGAGAGAGAGAGACAGCGAGAGAGAGAGGCAGAGAGAGAGGCAGAGAGAGAGAGAGAGAGAGGGAGAGAGAGGGAGAGAGAGAGAGAGACAGACAGACAGAGACAGAGAGAGAGAGAGAGAGAGAGAGAGAGAGAGAGAGACAGACAGAGAGACAGACAGACAGACAGACAGAGACAGAGACAGAGACAGACAGAGAGACAGACAGACAGAGAGAGAGAGAGAGGGGGAGAGAGAGAGAGGGAGGAGAGAGAGAGAGAGAGAGAGAGAGAGAGAGAGAGAGAGAGAGAGAGAGAGAGAGAGAGAGAGAGAGAGAGATACGTAGATAGATAGAGAGAGATAGGTAGATAGATGGATAGATAGATAGATAGATAGATAGACAGACAGATAGATAGATAGATAGATAGATAGATAGGTAGATAGATAGACAGATGGATAGATAGACAAATAGATAGACAGATAGGTAGGCAGATAGATAGATAGATAGGTAGATAGAGGATAGAAAGATAGGTAGATATATCACGTACATCATAGGTTTTATCCTTTCCTTTTGTTCTTTAGGGCGTCCTTCTAAACTTCGGGAATATTTTCATGCCACAGGGCGTCCTTTGCACCATTGAGGCGGCCTTCAAGAGTTTGAGGCACTCTTTTGTTCTCTAGGGCGTTTCTCTAGCCATGAAACTTATCTTCAGACCCCAAGGACGCTGTGGGAATCCTCCAGAGGTCAAGAGAACTGCGTACTCACCTACCATGGTAGGTAGCAATAACTGCCTGGAATGGGTGGATTCAGGTAGCAACTCAGTCAGCTGAGTCATTCAACAAACATCAGTCAAGGAGAGAAAATATATTATTCATTTAAAAAACTGCGATCAGTCCTCTTCATCCAGCTACATTAACGCTCTTTAACGCTGTTTGTACGCTAAACCAGTACTTCGCAGTGTGTCTGCGTGCTTGTACTTTCGGTCTTTTCTGCCAGATCTTTGGTCGCGCCTCCTTACCACCTCTTATATGGACATGGAGAAAATGGTATAGCGGAAAGTTTGTGTTTACTGAGTCCGTCGTACTGGCTGCTTGGTAATGCGCTGAGGATAATGTTTAGTTAAACTGTGGCAAGTTATCACTCGGTCTGAATTTTGTGTTCCCGAGGCCTTTTCTTTTAAAACATGTTGCAGATTTCAGTCCCTAGAATGGCTAAAATTGTGGCAAGTACAGAGAAAGTAATGCAGTGCTGGGTTTCAAGCTGGAAAAAGTTGTTACTTCCAGGTGGCGCGTTACTTGGCGCTATAGGGTAACTGCATGCTTATTGCTGTAAAAGGCAATGGCGACATAATTGGTAGGGGCTGATAGGCGGCAAATACTTGTTTGGATTGAATCGGCCGCATGCACGTTGCTGAAGAAGTGTAGTACCTTTATGCGTCAAAAGTGGTGATGGGTAACAATAAATTGGTTTTTGCTAGCGGTAGGTAGCACACCAAAAAGCTTATTGAGCTCTGGAACCGTCCAGAGGTTTGGTTGCCCTCCTGTTCTTTAGGGCGTTCTTCTAGCCCTCATGATGTGTTTTCAGACGTGTTTTTCAGTGTTTTCTTTGGGGCGTCCTTGTAGTCCTCGAAAGGCATTTTCAGGGCTCAGGGGCACTTGTTGAGCCCTCGTGGCCACTTATTCTTCGTGGTGTCCTTTTAGTCCTTAGGATATATTTCCAGACCACATGAGTGCCCTTTCATCCCTTAGTGGCGTCCCTCCATGGTTTGGGGTGGCCTTTTCTTCTTAAGTGGATCTTTTTCGCCATCAGGATGTTTTCAGACCTACAGGTTGCCCTTTGAGCTCTCGGGGGAGGGGCTCTCCGGGATTTGGGACGCCCTTCGGTCCTTGTGACCATTAACATGAGCTGAGTTGTTTATTCTCAGTCCTCGATACCTTTTTGGGCTTCATGAGTCGCTCTTAGCCCTATTCCCGGTAGGGGTCTGAATCCGCCCCCCCGGGCTTTTTGCTTGCCAATTCCAGGCTTTTTGGCTTAGCTTCACGACACTTGGTGACTTCTCCTAGCTATCTTTCTACGTACTGTGACAAAATTTCAAAATTCTTTTCGTTCAGGGGCGGAGCTAGGCAACGTTTTGGGGAGGCACTTCACGCCATTTTTGGCCATGTTGAGGGTAAAAGAAAGATGACTGCCAAAAATAGGGTTGTAAGATAGAACTTAAAAATTTATGCGGGTGTATAGCTTAATAGTTGGGCAACGTGCAAATAAAATTTTGTTTATCTGAGGTCAGTTTACAAGGTCAGGTCAAGGTCAAAAGTAAAAAAATTTGGCCTTAGAATCACAATTTCGGCATTATTTTTTTAAACATCAAATCCGGAGTCTACCTCACGTAAAAAAGTGCCCTTTACTTGTGTATCAAGTTTCAACTTGATATCAGGTCGGGTCACAGAGCTATGACCTAAAATATCAGTGCGCGTACCCCATATCAAAACTGCCGTAAAACGGAATTTTTGAAATCAAGTAAATTCAGATGATTTAAAACGTTAACATATAATATTAAATGCACACGTGGTCATTTAAAGTGCTCCAAGGTTACTGGAGGTCATTTAAGATCAAAGGTCACAAGTTGATGTGAAGAGCATGTGACCATGACAGTTCGTCCTTTTTCATGTCCCTGGTACCGCCTACGCTGTCTGCTTCTTTAGCACAACATGACTAGCAGAAGCTAAAAAAGTGCTTTTTCCTTTTTTGTTCATGCAGTTTTTGAAAAAACTTTTCCCCTATTTTCGAAACCCTTTAAACACCTATGAATTTTCCCAAAATTTCAGATGTGTGTACCATTGATGCAAGTCCCATCTACAATCTCTCGATTCATGCCAATTTCATCGAAATCGGTCCATAAACAACGGACTTATAAGAAGTCCATCCCCCCCTCTATTTTGGTATTTTTGCCCCTTGTGTTCACCCATTCCAAATTTTGAAAAGTTCTTTCTTTAAAGTGTAGTTTAAGTCATGGTATATCGATTGCCGTTTGTTGCGTTAAAATCGGATGTGGAGTTCTCGAGATCTCAGTTGGGGCCAAATCCCCCCCTGCCGAGAATTGTCTAAGCCGGGAATTCCCGTGCCCTACCGTCTTTCCCTCCGGGAATAGGCCTCGACAGCGTAACTTGAACCTTCGGCGTCCTATTAGCCACTCAACGGTATTTCCGACACGGGGACTTTCGGCGCCCAAAGGGGGTGCCTTGGCCTGATGGTATGGCTTGCGTATACACGCCTATATATGCCTACAGATCCCACATACGCCCCTGCAGTGTACACCCACAATCATTTTTGTAAAATTACATCTGCTGACAGCGGATGATGCGACATGCTGTTCAGCATCCGCATTTCTTTATGTTTCTGGGTGTTGTAAAGGAATAATGTTTGAAATCTGGCCAGAGACATTTTTAAGCCAAATAAATTCATTTCGGAAACTTCACCAGATTATTACGTCATTGATTCTCACCAGCAACATTATTACTATTCCTACGAGCACCGGACGAAATGAACGCAACGTGACGCAGCTTTGACAAATACCGTCAGAAGCTTTTAGAAATTTGGCGGGTGATTCTGGTGAAAATATATGATATATATGTGTTGTGTACGTTTTCGTTAGCCCAACTTTGGCTCAGGTAGGTTGGCTGAGGTGATTGTGATTTATATGGAGTTCACTGAGGACAAGTCATTTAGAGTCATTCGAAACACGTCAAGTAGTCGAATACTTTGTAGAATTTTGCTAAAGGTGCGATCGAAATTTCCCTAGAATAAAACTAACAGTTTTGGGCGGTGGGCGTACAGTGCATTCCTACCCACTGCTCCGCTCCTCACTGAAGTCTGAATAACTTGAGGGCAATTTCCCGTAATTCTGAAATTGTCTGTTTTTGGAATTGAAATGTCTTAATCGAACAAGCCTTTCATTAGAATAGTGATGGCACCAAAGGACTATAATTGCTACCCATGGATAAACTCTAGGGCAGAAGGTTATTTCCCTTCTAGACAATTCATGTGACATCTGAGAACTGCCCAACAGATCAGTCCTGGTGTCCCACCAGTGGAAATTGTTCCAGGAGTCCCAGTCCATTGGAGGGGTACTCTGTGTTCTCATTGATATTTTTGTGTGAGGATTTGTTTGTGTTTGTACTTGTGTGTTTGACCTCTACTGACTGTGTCAAAATTTGGGTTATCTTAAATGTTTTAAGACCTTCAGACATTTTGTCTTGAAGTTTTTGCAACTCAGTTAATTTTTGCCCTTGGTTTCTGATGAACAAAGTGTTTTGCCCCTGCATGTTCGTCCAGCTCGCCCATTAAGGAAAAAGGTATGCTAATGTTTTTTTGTTTATCATGCACCAAAATTGCTAATCTACTTCCCATTTCAGGTAGGCATGTCATGTTTCAGAAGCCTGAGTTTTAACCTGTAACCATAAATAAGTCTGACTGTGCACACTGTCAACATTGTTCTTATTAATGGCCCTTGTAGATAAGAAAATGGCACAGATTACTTCAGTTCTGCCCTCATTTTTCCTCATTTTGTTCTCATCAAAGACATTGATTCTCATCAAGGACATAAATCTAAAGTTCTGACCTTTCTTATCAGCCTTTGGACTGCATTCCCAGACATGAAATGGTCTCAATGAGTTTAGATGGAATTGATTGATGGAAGAGTTCCTCAGTCATAGCCGGTACCAGGATCAATTTTGTCATTGCAACCATTGCACAGCAGCTTGGTGTGGAAACTTTAATTCTGGTTAAATCTGGATGGAGAAATTTCTGCAAAATTTTGTGCATGGATGCTGGGAGCAAACAGTACAAATTCTCACATTTGATTTTTGGCATCTTATTGATGACATCATTAAGCATCAGTTTACTTTAGAAGAGGATACATGTTTTTCATGTCATGCATGAATAGTTTCCAGAAGTCCTGATGGCCAAAGGTGAAGAAAATAGTGAAAGTTTAGTGCATCACTGAAGATTGTTTTGCCATTGACCATGTGCCAAAGTTGAGCAGTGTATAAACAGATGAGTTTATGCCCTATCATACCATAAATTTTGCTAATAAATAGAAGGTCATACCTGTAGTCTCTTTTTCAACTTTTGAAACTTTTGTTTTGTCTGTGTAGCCACATGCATTGATCATGACATGTCTTGGGGATAATTAATTGTTTTAAGGAAAAATCTGTGGTAAGAATAGATTATCGCTGTAGAATTTAAAAAACTTGCTTGCAAAATCATCGCACACTTCATCATTTTATGAATTTGTGACACTCATGAGAAAGTTCAGTAATTTGGTTTTTGCTCATTTGTAAACTGAGGCATTGTGTCACTCATACATAAAACTATGAAAATACTTCCAAACTAGCCATTTATAGTGGATTGCTGTAGGGTGTGAAGCAGCATCTGATTTGTTTTATTTTTTTTGTGCAAGTTACCAAATGTCTGACCCAGAGTCTAATTAGTAATTTTTGGTTGTACACATGTTTATGGTGTGTTGAAAATTTGTTTCAGTTATTTCAGAACTTTGATGTGGGCATTTTGTGTATCTTAATGGGACTGCAGCTTCCAACTCCCTCACTGATTCTGGGCCAAAAGTTCCTGGTCACATAATATATCAGTTGTATTATTGTTTCATGCCCCATACCAGCCATATGGAGGTGGCTGTCCACCTGTGTTGTGTGTTGCCCGGATGATATGGTACCACTGATGATGCAACTAAGCAGAAGCTTAAAGTTCTGTATAATCAAGTTTGTCAGATGTGAGAAAACCCTATAATTTCTTTCTTCCTAGTCCAACTGAGTCATTTGTAAGTGCTTCTGGACCACCAGGGACTTTGGGACCAGGGGGATTGGGGACAGCTACCCCCGAACTTTGGGCAACATTTAGCATTAACCCTATGGCATTGCATGGAAAGAAGTGGAGTGAAAATCACATGTGCTCCCCATCTCTACTGTGTACCATTCTGTATTTTCTCCTGCCAAACAGGGCCGAGGAGTGGGCTCAGCCCAGCTGAACCAGTCATGCCTTGACTGGCGTTCCCCCAGGCAGCCGACGATGTCCGACCCGGACCACGCCAGCCTCAGGGAGAAGTTCGTGGCCGTCTTCCAGACGGTGCTGTCATCTGTCGGCGGCCAGGAGAGTCTCGGCCTCCTGCTGACGTCGCTGGAGGCGTGCCTGACCAACGACGCCGTGGTGTTCGTCTCCGTAATGGTGGAGTCGAGCGAGGAGCGCCGGCGGTGCCGGCAGTTCACAGCCTGGGTGTTCGCTCAGCTCGTGGTGATTCACGGCGACACTCCGCCGGGAGAGGTGAGAGCGCACAGCTGCTGGTACCGGCCGGTGGCTTTCCGTGGTGTACAATATCGGCAGACAGGTGTCCCGTCAGGTCCTGCTGCAGATGCTGTATGCGGCGGCCCATTGGAAATCGCTACGGTTAAGGGATGCAGGTTCAGGGAGGATCAATATCCTTGGTCGTTTTGCACCCAGCCAGGGGCGTTAAGTCGCGTCTTTTTTTGTTTGATGAGCTGTATGCAGCTTGCTTTCTCCAGAACAAGGAGCTTCTGCTGTTACATTTTTAACCTGCTGGTATCGCAAAAGCACGTGAAAATGGTATCCCTTGCGGGATTCGAACTGGGACTAGCGGCTCCCGCCGAGCTAATGGACCGCGGCGGCCGCCAGACGCGGGCGCGGGCCACGGCGTTCGCTGGCCGCCTGCTGCGGACCCTGCACGCCCGGGACCCCGCTCTGCTGGCCGGAGCCGTGCTCGACGTCTGGCTGGCCACGCTCCGGCAGTTGACCGCCGACGGTGGCGCCGCGCTGCGGCTGCTCGACGAAACTTGGCTTCCAGCGGTGGCCAAGGTGAGGCGCTGTGGGCTGCGCGGGTTCCGAGCGGTGAACGCAAACGGTCGGCAGATCCGTTATGAACTTGAGTTGATCACTGATCTGTTTCATTAGCTATTGCAGCTACCTTTGATCTGATTTGGTCTGAGTGATGAACGCATACGATAACGACCTCTCCATCCATAGCGGGTTTGATTTTCTAGTTGCCCTGATTCGTTGGTGGACTCGATCGTGAGCTCGACAGAATGGCGGACCTAACTCGCCGGCAGGACGAACTCGACCGTAAACACCACCTCGCTGCGAGCCTGACCCCCCTCCCCGCCGACAGACGCCGCCGCCGGGACCGGAAGCGGCCCGGTTCCGGCGCGGCGTGCTGCAGTTCGTGCTGTCGGACGCGGTGACCCGGCTGCTGGTGGTGGCCCCGGCACAGCTGGACGAGGCCGTGTCGTCTCTGACCCGCCTCGGCCGGACGGAGGCCTGCGGGTAGGTGACGCGGCGGCCGGCCGGTGGCGTGGTCGGCGCGCTCTGCATTCAAACAACTTGGAGGAGCAGCATGATGCGGGCAGACGCGAGGCTGGAGTTTTTGCAGGACTTGCTCACCTTGGCAATCTAGGGAGATGTCATCTGCTGACTCTGCGCTGTTGGCTTTGCTACACCTCCCGCTGCTCGTCAGGGACGTGTTCCACCTGCTGACCTCTGCGCCGTTCGCTCCGCTGCCGTGCAGGGACGCCCTGCGGGCCGTAATCGCCCTGCTGGGGCCGCGGCCAGCCTCTGTCCGGCACCGCCTGCTGCTCTCCCGGCTGGAGCGCCCTCCGCCCCCGCCGCCGCCCCCGCCCCCGCCGCCGACACCGCCTGGCCTGACGCGGCTGCCCGCCGCCGACTGGCGACGGGCGGTGACGTCACTCGCCGAACAGGCCGGCCGGATGACGTCACTGGAGCCAGCGGCCGCCGCTGCCCAGGTGTGATGTAGCTGATGTGTGTTACTTCCCTACTGGCTCTGACGTCACCACCTGGTTTGACGTCACTTCCGGATATGACGTGAGACATTGTGAAGCCACTGCTGAGCTGCTGGTTGGCTGGTTATTGGGGCGCACCGACGTCAGGGGCATTCGGCGCCCATTTACTGGGCTGCTGTCACCGTCAAACGTTACGTCGTTATCGGGTGTGATGTCAGGGATGATGTGGCGTCTGATATGGTGGTCAGTTTTCGAGGTGACTTTCGTCCAGGTCCCCTCGGGAACAATGGGGGTCAAGGCCAGAGTTGTGGGCCTTGCTTGATGTTTGGACGTACTGTTCGGTTTAAAGGAAGCGCATTTTGGGGGACAAGGTGAGATGACGTTTCGTTGGTTGTGGGATATAAAGCATTATCTTCATAATACTTTATGTGGCAGATCGCACTCCGAAATGTAAACATCTAATTTGAGCATCCACTTTTGATGCGTAAGTGATTTTTGTGATTTTTGTTTCGTTTTGGATTCCATATTCTTCTTAGGAATGCGAATAACCTATTTTACCGTGGATGGAAATTGCTTCTTATGTTCTGAATCGCAACTTATCTGCTCATTTGGTGTAGGTACAACATACAAAGCTATTGTGAAACGGACGAGAACTTGCTGCAGTGTTATCACAACCGTCCGCCATTAAGTGTTGTGGAACGTCTGCTTTGTTTCGCGTTAGTTCTTCAAACTTATGTTGTAGTTTATCCTCAGGTGGTTCCCAGCACCTTCTGCGTTGTTGTATGCGATGCTTGTCTACGCTGTTGGGTCGATAGGCAACGTACCAGCAGGTTTTGTGCCGAAGCAAATGCTCCGGTCTACAGAGGCCGTATTTTTCGTGTGTTTATCCTATAACGTTTCATGCCATTTGGTGTTGGAAGTTAATGGTTATCCAAACGTTTTTCAAATTTAGTTTGCGTCAGTTGTCCCGGTTTCGAATTCGATGCGGTTGAAACGTTTCATTCATGTGAAGTCGTGTTCTAATCTGGCTGCCTTTCATTGCAGGCGATACTGCAGATGCTGTCGAAGATAGGATCCTGTTCTGTGGAGGACTTCCCTGCCATCTACCGTCACACTTTGGAAGCTGCTGCTGCGCTGCTGGAATGGCCGCTAGATGTCTCTGTGCAGGGAGTGCTGGCTGCCCTGGTGTCGCTGCCTTGGCTGGGCGCAGAGGTCAACTGGTACGACCTCCAGTTGACATTGGGCGAAGCTCCGATCAGAGGTCAGCTGGAGGCCATTATCGGCCGCCTGGGGCCAATCAGCACATCGGACCTGGCTGAAGATTGCCTCAGGGTTCTGGTCATTTTTCCAAGGTGAGTGGTAGGCCTTGTGCGCATTTGGGCCGATGATGTTGAGTTTAAGCAGACATTGTGTGGTGCCGACCTCCACGCAGAATGCGAAAAATGACGTTTGTTTTTCGTAAATGTTTCATAAATGATTGGTTATATTATTAGGAAGCGGCCATCTACCGCCGTCATTGGGGACGCACCCGGCCTGCCTCTGCCCTCAGGAACGTCTGCCCGCTGTGGCGCTTCCAGCTGGTGCAGCGGCTCTCCGCCGAGTGTGACGTCACCGCCGCGCTGCTGCCGGCCGCCGCCGTCAGCCTGAGCCGCGCCGCCGCCGCCCACCTGCTGGCCTTGACGTCAGCGGTGACGTCAGGCGGCCAGCTGGCGCCGCTCGGTCGGCTGCTGTGTCTGGCGGCCGGTCGCGCCTCCTTCTCCAGGTCAGACAGGGCCCCGTCACGTCCCCGTGGCATCACGGGTGTGTGATGACGTCGAGACGAGTGACGGTGGTGCCCAGGGGTGTAGAAGCGTGATGAATAGTGGAGGGGGGAGTATTCATCCAAGGGTGCCAAACCCCAATGGGATGCCGGTCTCCAGCAGGGGTGCGATCTGTTTAGAATGGAATTAGTAGTTGGCTTGCATAATTACGGATTTAAAGACACATCATTGCTTCTTTATTTAGATACTGTACGAGTCCCTTGCGAGTGCCTGATCTGTAGATAAGGCAACAAATATGTGATGGGCACCTTATCTTTGGGGGGCATCTGGCCTGAAACAGAGCCGGCATTGTAGACGTGTCTGGTCTGTATGGTGTCCCATGCAAGTGCGTGGCCTGTAGAAGGGACACCAAATATATGAGGGGCGCCCGATGTATACGGGACGCCTCGCTCCTCGCTCAGTCATGCCGAACCCCCCGAGGGGCGCCTGATCCGTACGGGGGGGGGGCTGGCCTGTAAGGGGCACCTGCATCATAGACGTGCATGGTCTGTGAGGAGAGCTAAATTCCTGAAAGGTGTCTCCTCTGTGCAAAGGGTGGGGACAGGTGCCTGGCCTGCATGCAGCGCCGGGCACGACAATTTGGATTACGTGGCCTACAAGAGAGCGCTTACATGTAAGGGTCGCCGTGTCCACGAGGAGCGGTTGATCAGTGCGTGTGGGGGGGGGGTGGCGTGCTGAAGGCTGATGGCTGCTAAAGATTTTATAAAGGCCCTGCCTCAGCGAAAAAGGAAGGGAGGAAAACTCCCTGGTTTTGATATTTATCTGGGATCGAGCTTAATAGATTGTCCTTTAGTATTCCTTCGAAACCCTTTTTGCCATGTCGTAAATGAGGTGCCCGCACCACGGGCATTAACGCGGTTGGACATATCCCCCGTCCCCGGGTACTACACCCATGGTGGTGCCGGGCGTCGGGCGCTGGTCTCAGAAGCCGGCCAAATGTAGTTTTTTTGTCTGCGTTTGTTTGTTCTTTTTCGCGAGTCTTGGGGATCGCGGCCAGATTCGCAACAGTCTTGTTTGGAGAATGCTGGCGATTCTAAATAGAGCATTTGGACTATTTATCACATTAGGTTTTGATGTAGGTAACAGTGTCTCTCATAAACATAAAACGTGCCATAACTGGTGAAGTTTGAGACGCGTTTCGCCAGCCCTCGAAATCCTACAAATGCTGAAAAAAAGGCGTGAGAACGTACCAGCATCTCGTTCTGGTACGGCTGTCGCCGTCACGTACATTCACCCAGTGCCCACATACGTTCTTCTGATGTCTCCGTGTGTGCCTGCCTTGTCCGGCCCAGAAACTGGCGCCCACCGTCACGTGACGTCTGGTCTGCCCTGGCTCGGTCACGGCCGCTGACGTCAGACCGTCTGACCGGGCTGTTCCTCTGCAGGGCGCCGGACCAGGGCGACGGTCTCGGCTGCTGGCACCTGCTGGTCTCCTGTGAGCTGTGCGGCGCCGGCGCCGGCCCGGACCTGTCCCGCCGCGCTGCAGCCCTTCTCCGACCCCACCGTCTCCCCCGGCGACGTCATCGGCGTCATCGTGGCCGCCGTGACGTCGTGGCGCGGCGCCGTGACGTCAGAGGAGTGCTCGGCGCTGATAGGTTGCCTGAACCACGCCACTGACCGCACGGCGGTCGTGAGGACGGTACTAGAGCTACCGACGGCCGCTGATTGGTCGTTGGCTCTGCGCCACGTACTGGCTGGCGACGCTGATTGGCAACCGGCCCAGACCCTGGTCTGTGATTGGCTGCTGGCTCTGGAGGAGGCGGAGTCGGCTCGGATGTTCCAGAGTCTGCTGTTTGAGTCGTCCTCGCCCCAGCAGACCGGTCAGTCTGTGTATACACTGATGATGATGTGTTCGACCCGTTCGCCTCATTCTTCTTGTCGTTTTCTTGGGCAGACTTATCAAACACTTCATTTGTCAGGCTGTTCCATCTTTTTATCGTGATTTGTTAGTCCTATTTTTCCGGTAGCTATTCTGCTTTGGTTGACGGATGACGTTTTACGCCGCTCGCGTCTGTAAATGATCTTCTAACACCGGAAGGTTCCACGCTCAGGTCAAAAGTCGATCGCCGTTAACATTTGTTTTACCGCCAGCAAAGGCGGCGTGTATTTCCCGTACAGGCCGCGTTGTGGCGCCTTCGTCGCCGCCTTTGTTGCTGTTAACGGTCTAGGCTAAGTCGTCGTCTTGTTTCCTATGCAGGCCACAGGACGGCGCCCCTGTCGCCGGAGCTGGTGTCCCGCCTCCTGTGTGGGCTACAGCGGCTTCTGGTGTCGGCACAGCCGGCCGTGGCCGCATCCGCCCACCTCAGCCTGCACAGGCTGGCGCGCCGCCTGCGCCTCAGCCTGGCCGCCGTTTGGCAGGTAGGAGCGGCGATGGACGCAGGCGCGCCCTTCAGTTCCAGTGATGGTGCTCTGGAACAGATTATCGTGGCGGGATTATGTGGCTGGAGAGACGTCTGATCATTCGCCGATACGATGTCGGGTCATCTGGGCTGTTCTTGGAGTTGAATATGCATACTCTGAGCTGCCTTTACCGCATTTCCAGTAAACGAAACGCCTCTTTATCAGGCCCTGAATTCAGAATTTGAATCATCGGCATAAATCAGACGTTTTGGACACCAGGTGGCAGTGGTGTGAATGCTCGCCAACGACCTTCCTCTTTCCACGCCTCTGACATTTTTTTCGTGTCTTTGATGTGACCCGCACTATAATGGCCATTCTCCGGACAGAATAAAAAAAATTTTATTTTTTTTAAACTGTTGTTCATCCCATTGATTTTAGTCTGATCTCGGATTGGGTCGTCATCATTTCTGACTCTGCTGCCATTTCTCGAACTGGCATAATTTATATGGTCGACGCTACCGCTGAGGCCTCGGTTCCACATCCGCACCGCTGCGCGCACCGTCGCCATGTTCTACATCAGTGTCGTCCACACCGCGGACTGAGATCCCCTCGGAGCGGCGCCGGCACCACCTCTGACACCAGTGTTGTTCGCGCGATACCACCTCTGACACCAGTGTTGTTGGCGCGGCAGCGTCACCGGGCGGCCGTGTGCGCCGCGCTGGCCCGCCGACTGCTGGAGGAGGCGGCGCCGCTCTCCCGCCTGGCGGCGGCCGCCGCCGCCTGGGAGTGGCGCGGGCTGGACGGTCTGCTGCGCGTCGGCCGCCGCCACCTGCTGCCGCCGCTGGTGGTCGCCATGGCGACCGAGCGCCGCGCCGACCTCCTGGACGCCGCCGCCGCCGTGCTCAAGGTCACGAGGGCTAGTCGGGGTGGATGGCGTCGACGGTGGACGTACGGGGTCGGGCGGGGTCAGACGAGGCCAGGAAGGGGCCAGTTCGGTTGGACAGGAATCATCCGAGATTATTTGCCAGGCAGGTATCTCAAAAAGGCTGGGACAGCTGGGACAGTTGCGAGACAGCGGCCAGACCGAGGTTGGACGAGGGTGTGACAAGGGTGGGGTTGGGGGGGGGAGGAGGAGCAGGTGGGAGCCGAATGGTCGTCGGACGGGGGCCGGGTTGGAAATTTGTTTTTTGTTCATGGTGTCATAGTATGATTTCTGTTTTGGAGTGCGAAATTTTTAATTTATTTCCATGCATTTTTTTACTTTTTTACATGAATTTTACGGCGTTCTTGGTGTAAGTCAGATATAACTTCATACCTGCTTCTTACTGAATGGAGATAGAGTCATTTGTTTTCAGAGTTGGAAATTTTTCAGCGTGCTTATAATGTAACTTTTTGATGGAGTCTCAAGATCAGTGTTTTGGAGTATAAACTGTTTTTGGAGCACGCATTTTCTGGTGTCCTTCAACACCAGAAAGCAACGTCTTTTCTGACCTTGGGCGGGGATGTCAGACAGCGGTGACATAAGGTCATCGCACGCCGGTTACACAGGCGTTTCAGCCATGCATCACACAAGAATGTCAGACGTGGGGCTAGACAAGAGTGGAGCAATGCTCATTCAAGGATGAGACAAATACTAGACACTAGGCCATGGTCAAAGACATGGCCGAATGCCTAATTCTTTTCCAATCGTTGTCGAACAAGCAAAGATCTTTGATCAGACAAAGATTAAAGATTAGACGTAGGCTGAAGATTGAAGGGAGATTGGATTGCTAATAGAGATTAGGGTTCTGACAAAGACCAGCCAAGCACCAGGTAAGCATGAGACAAAGGTCAGCCATAATCATACAAGTGTGTTGTAGATATGCAAAGGTCTTGTAAGCATCTTATCATATATCGTATCATCTTATATGAAGCATCTTACCAAAACCACTATAGATCATGTACAGGTCGTACAAAAATTATAGAAAGACTGCAAAAGATTCTTCTAAGACCGTGGAAAGATCTTACGAAATATAAAACAGGAGACAGTACGGAAAGTTGTACGGAGATCGGGAAAATATGCAAAGTTCACGCATTGATCGCACAGTGAACCCATAACAATGCCACACTGATCACATCATGGCCGCAGAATAAAAGAATGCTCGTACAAAGATATAATGATCCCACAGACATTGCAAAAAATCGCGAGCATATTGCACAAAGATCACACAGAGATCACACACAGAGATCAGGGAAGGAGCATTCAAAGATCGCAGAAAGATCATACAAACATCATTCAAAAACCCTACGAGCGTCACACAAGGATCACGTACAGCGGCCAGGCAACATTGCATTGAGAAATGGCGTGGGGGAGGGACAGTACGAGGTTCTCGCTAGTGTGCCTGTCGGTGGGCACAAAAGATTGCTTGGTCTGGAGGCGTCTCAAAGTGGCAAGAATTGGCAAAATCGGAATTCGGCAAATTTAACTGCATCGGCCGGGAATCGAACCCGGGCCACCCGCGTGGCAGGCGAGCATTCTACCACTGAACCACCGATGCCTATGTTACGTCTTTTTCCTGGATAATTTGGAAGGTGCGGGGCACTGTTGCTAAAGAGTTGAGCTTAAAAAACCGTCATTGTCTTAATTGTGAAATATATGAAATGTCGGGTCGGAGGGTGTTAGATATACAATGTGGAACGGTTTGTTTTGCCTCGAAGCAGCCTGCCCCTATCTCATCCTTAAACGCTTGGAATTTATCGGAAAATGCCGAACGGAATCGTTGCTGTTCGATGACTTCTGCGCCATGGATGGAACGTCTCCTCAGGAATTCCCTATTGCTGATACGTCATCCTTTCCCATGGGTACTGTCGAGCTCGCCTGTCGAGCGGCGACTCATCGGCTGCCGGGGAGACAGCACCCTGACCGTGTCTCCCCGCGCAGACCAAGCCCAAGGACCTGCTGATCGACAACTACCACTACGTGGCGTCCCACCTGGTGTTGTCCGGACGACGAGCCGACCTCAGCCGGGTACACGCCTTCATCGCCTCCGCCACCGGCGTACAGATCGAGGAGATCCGCCGCTGCTCCGTCCAGGGTCAGGTGAGGTGACCTGAAGTCACAGACCAGCCACTGCTCCCTCCATGGGCGGGTGAGATGACCCTAGGTTACATTTGCCGCTTCACCTTGAGGCTAGTAAGGTGACCTCAGGTCACATTTCGGCCACGGGACTGTGCATGGCCAGGCGAGGTGACCTCAGGTCACATCAGCCACTGCTCTGCCCATGGTCAGTTGAGGTGACCTCAGGATGCAGGAGACTAGATGCTGTTCTGTCCAGTATAAGGTGAAGGTTGATCCCCCATTGAGACATCAGATGATAATGTTGGGTTCCATCCTGGGAGAGGAACTCAGGTCACGTCATTCATTGATGTCCCAGTGTTGGCTGCATTGCCCAAAATGTATTTCTGTGCGTCATGTGATCGAGGCGACGTCACGGATTGGCATTTACAGGTGAACGAGCTGTTGCTCGGACTACACTCTCACCGTGATGACGTCATACGTGAGCTGGGCTGTCTTGTACGGCTGGACGACGCTGCCAAACCAAACGATCGTCCCGTGCCGCTTAATGACGTCATCAGGTATGCCGCTGGTTTAAGGGTATCCGCTTGCGACTGCTGCTTATTTTTCTTGAACCTTGAAGGCCTCAGAACAGTCGTCTAAAAGAGGGGAGGGATTTATTTTACAGTTTGCTTTTTGCAGGTCAAATGGTAGAAAGCTACGTATCATTTTGCACTGGTCATTTTGCGGGACAGTTCCAAACGTTGATAATTCGAGTCACCACGGTCGTTTGCCATTCGCATGGCGGTTGCGATTTTTAGCAATTTTTACCAGGGTCGATGATGGAGGATGCCGCAGTGGCGCTGTTTCTTGCGTTGTGTTTGCCCTTGCTGCCACATTGTAGTGCTGACGGGCTCACTGTTGCCAGATTTCAGTGCTAACCGGCTCGGTGTTGCCGGATGGTGGCGCTTATCGTCATTGAAACACACCCACACCCCCACACACACACACACACACACACACACACACACACACACACACACACACACACACACGCACACGCACACGCACACGCACACACACCCACACACCCACACACACACACACACACACACCCACACACACACACCCACACCCACACACACACACACACACACACACACACACACACACACAGACACAGACACAGACACAGACACAGACACAGACACAGACACAGACACAGATATATATGTATATATTGACAGCTTATGTTTGTACTATATATATACTATATATAATAACGCGTATTGCGATATTGTATATATCGCCAACCGGCTGGGTGTTGCCAGGTACGTCTCGGACCGGCTGCTGGGCGTGCTGGGCTGGGCCGACTCCAGGCTGAGCTCGGAGGCCACCCCCGAGCAGGAGAAACGCGAGCTTCTGCTCTCCATCGCCGACCTGTGCCACCTCCTTGGTGAGTACCCAGAATGACCAGTGACCGGGCCGGACAGGCGTGACGTCATCCGGTCTGACGTCATCCGCCCTCTCGTCATCAGACCTCACGTCATGTGGTGTGGCGTCGTCTGATGTGACGCCATCAGACCCGACGTGCCATCGGACCTGACACGCGCAGTAAGCTGCGTTGGCCTCGTTTGGCCGTATCTATGTGGAGCCGATGGAAAGCGACCCCAACTGTCATCACGTGCTCGAGGCCGAGTTAGAGTGACAGAGCCGGATGTAACATAGCATTACACCACGTGACATCACCGGAACCGACCGATCCGATCTTGTCTTACCTGACCAGGCAATTTTTACACGATTTGGCCTCAGTTTGACTTAACACCGCCACAGTTCATAAGACGGCTCGGCGGCACTTGTGCCCTGATTTTCTCTTCAGAGGTTCGGATTGGTGTCCAACTGATGAAGTAGGGGACCGTTGCAGTCGACAGAAACGCTGTTTAGGCATTTTCGTGGTTTTTTGAGGCGAAGCGCGGATGTGAAATGTTATCAGTTGGCGGTCCATGTATGCTTGGTGGTTATGAGGCCCATGTGATCACAGCCATATGGAGTTGTGCTTTGGCAGCTTTCAGCGCGATTATCATTGACGATTACCATTTGGCAGGCTGGTGCCATCGTAATCGGTCTCCCCTTACGAGTTCTCTGCTTAGGCCACACCGATCCTTATTTACCGCCCGTCCATCCTCCCATCTCTTTCTCTGCTCTCAGCTTCTTTCCTGCATCCTTGTCCTGCGCGACGGGAGTGATAAATTGGCCCCGGCGCACGGCGCGCTCTGGCCGGATGGCACGGAGGCTGTCGCTGCGGGAGAGCTGTAACCGCCTCCCTTCGGCCCGAGCTCAGCAGCGCGTGGCCACTCCGGCCGCTCGCGGCTGCCGCGTGCTCTAGCACGGGACCAGCGGTCGTGGCCGAGTGGTTAAGGCGTCTGACTAGAAATCAGATTCCCTCTGGGAGCGTAGGTTCGAGTCCTACCGACCGCGAAAGTTTTTTCGTCTCGTGAGCGAAGACGTTAATAACATTGCTCTGCATCCGACGACAACGTCATTCATATCGCAGCTAGGTATGGTCCAATTTTAGAGGCGGTTTCCGGCACGTTACCCCGGGTGGTTTGGCCGGTGGCTGCCGCCGCCGGGCATTGTCGACCGGCCGGCTCTGCCAGTGGCCGCTCCGCCTGAGCACCTCTGACGCAGCTTGTGGCACAGTCTACCCTCCGCCGGCTCGGGGCTGTCCGTCAGCGACTCGCCCGTCGCGCAGGCTCTTTTCAGCATTGCGTCTCCTAAGTGCTCGGAAAACTGCTCGGCGGCCAATCAGCGCGCGAGCTGGGCTCTTTTCGACGGTGCGCACTGCGGGACAGCCTAACCGGCTCTGCTGTGTCGAACACTCGGAAGTCTGGCGGCCAGTCAGCGCTCGGGCTGGGCCCTTTTCAGCGGCGCGTTTTGCGAGACAGAATCAATGAATGCAGCTCCTGGCTGTCGCTCCCGCATGACGAGCGATGCATGTTTTACGTGTCTGCTTCTGAATTATGACAAAACTGCATGTGTTTAACAATGCAAATGGTAGTTGTCATTGTACGAGTCTTGTATGTTACCATTTTCCGTCCAGGGAATTGCAAGTTTCATTGCCATCGCAGCGGTCACATTCTTCCGCACCATAATATGACAAGAGTGCACAAATCAGTGGTATATGTGCGTGTATGTATGTTATATTATATATATATATATATATATATATATACATATATTTACAGATATAATATATATATATATATCTGATTCAAATTCATGTTCTTTAAGATTATACATTTCGCAGGCTTATTCCCACTGCTGGGATTGTCGAGGATGTAAACTGAGGTCATGAGCTATGACAGGAAACCCGTTACCTTTTATCTCTGCGACAAGAAACAAGTATCACAAAAGAACCGATATATTGTGATTGCTTGAACTGTAGGGAATGAAATGATACGAATTTGATTCAGTTTGTCTTGTGTTTCATAAAAAAGAGGGTGGTATGCAGAGAGGACCCCTGACTTGCTCCGACGGGCGGAGCGGCGCCGGTGACATATTCTGATAAGCTACCGCTAAACTTTTCCGGTGTTCGCTCGGAGATAGAGGTAATTTTATTTTGCGTATGCTGCGGAAAAAATACGCCGCGGAAAAAACGTAATCTATTCCTGATTTTAATCAGTGCACTACTCCCCGTGGAACAATTGCTTTTTTCTCCTTATAATTTAATTCCTTGAGCTGCCCAAGCTCAGGGACATACCTGCACAGAAAACCAAAAGCAAATGAGTAGGGAGTGGACATACGTGCATGACAGGACAGTTTTCCTTGGTAAGAATGTATATGTATTGCACATAAGTAAAGTCGATGTTGCTGAAAGCAACGCCTCTCCTCCACATCTCATCTGCTGAGCTGAATGTTGTCACGGTAAAGCTATATTTGGGCTCGTTGGGCATTGCATCATGGCAGCGACGGAGCTCTGTTAGGTGGGATTTCATTGTAAGCCACAAATGAAATCCAACCCAGTAAGGAAAGAAATAAAAGGCAAATGGGTTATTACACTTCTTTTTGAATTGATAGGAGCCTTCAATTTTTCTCTGAATCAGAGTTATTTTTCTTTTGGCTGGTGACGAATTTAGTGAGAAGCAATGGTTCACATATGTTCCATTGCACCGTTAAGAAACAAACGAAGCGAATATGGGTCTCATTGGCCCATGATACCCTCTAATGAGACTGGCACCATAACATTTATAACACAACAGTGTAACCAGGACGGGCCCAGGCCTCAACGTTGCCTCACGCGACGGTTTTTTTTAAACAATGCAGCACGTAAGGTTGCAGTTACTGGGACGCTTGAAGTAGTAACATTAGGTAATGAAATACCCCGTGGTTTTCCGTAACTAGAGCTTGCAACTGCTTGCTGTCATGCATTTTTCGTTAACCGTTGCTGGGACCATCGACCCAAATGACGGATCCTGGGCTACCGGATTCACACTTGGGGTTCAAGTGCAGCAGGGATGGAGCTTTCTGACATGTGTACGAGTGCCCGGTTACCCACAAACCAGAAGCCGGCATCGGCGACGGTCGTGATCTGTGGCGACCTTCACTGTGACAACCCAGAGCGACATTGCGCGGCAGCGGCTGGATGAGAACGTGCAGGGCAAATACGGAAATGGTGTGCCAAATTTATGAATTTGAACATAAATCATATGGCTTCATTCTGGGGAGAAATTGCGTAAGAATCGTCTGGCAATGCTATAAAAAACACGCATTTGCGAGAATTTCATTCACATCCTTCATTACAAGAGCAAGATTTCCTCGTCATTGTGAGGTGTTAGTTGAAATGCTTATCGGATTTGTGCTGCACCGGACGCAGCTCGACCGCCATACTTCTGGCCATCGCCGGAGTCATACAGTCGTCGGCTGCGGCAGTTGCGCAGGTGCTGTTGATGTCACGAGCGGTCATGGCCGAGTGGTTAAGGCGTCTGACTGGAAATGAGATTCCCTCTGGGAGCGTAGGCTCGAGCCCCACCGACCGCGATGCATGCATTTTCGCCTCGTAGATTCAGACCTGAACATCATTGCCCAGCTGCAAACTAGGTTACTGGAAGTTCCTGTTGTTGAAAGTTGATGACAGTTTGATGTTGATGCAAGATGTGAGTTGCTGCAAGCCATGCAGAGAAGGATTTCCCTTCTTTCCTGCCTCCTACAAAATATTGATATCCTTTGAATCAGTATAAATGATGACGAAACATGCACATGTACATAAAGGGTTGTCGCTATTAATGAAAATGCATCGGCCGGGAATCGAACCCGGGCCGCCCGCGTGGCAGGCGAGCATTCTACCACTGAACCACCGATGCTTGCATGCTTTGCTTTTATTGAATGCGTCGCGAGGGACGGGGTGGGTGGCCGTCAGCTTTGTTCACTTTCTCCCGATGAGAGTTACCACTTACTACAGCACCATTGATATCAAGCCCCAGTCAAATCAGCGCATACGCCTGGCGAGGCAGACTGTTCCGCATCCAGCGGAGTTTTGCGGCACAGAGGTAATCAGGCGGCCACTGGCCTGTGGTCCATTGTGGAATTGACGAAGGAATCTTTTGTCCTGTTCAGTTGTATTTGGGGTAGAAGGGGAAGGTCAACACCCCTGGAACAGCGTCTTCCGAAACTGCGGCTCGATAGGCGATACAGGGTGGGAAGTGGAAGATTCCTTCGGACGTGATTGACAACTTGTTGAGTCACACTTGCAAGTGCTGTTTGCTTTACGCGTCCGATTTAAAGTCACAACTGAAACTATCAGGAAGGGAAATTTCCACATTCCTTAACCCTGTTCCCGGAGGGCTAGCGGTATTGCCGATTCCCGGCAGGGGGGCGGATTCGCCCCCCCCGAGATCTCGAAAACTACTCGTCCGATGTCATGGAAACAACCGACAATCGATTTGCCATGACGTAAACTACATTTTTATAGAAAAAGGTTTCAAAATTTTGAAAAGGTTGGATATAGGGGGCAAAAAGTTAAAAATTGGGGATATTTTTCGACTTCCTATAACACCGTTGTTTACGGACCGATTTTGATGAAATTGGTATGAATGGAGAGATTATGGATGATACTTTTTTCATTGGTCCATACATTTGAAATTTTGAGAAAATTCATAGGCATTCACAGGATTTCCCAAAAACAGAAAAATAAGTTTTTCAACAGCTGAACGAACAAATAAGGCAAAAGCTTTGCCTTTTTAACGTCTGCTAGTCATGTTATGCTAAAGAAGTACAAATCGTACTATAATATTTGTATAATGGTAGGCGTTAGGCGTTGCCAGGAACATGAAAAGGGAAAACTGTCATGGTCACATGTTCTTCAGACCAGCTCTTGACCTTTGGCCTTAAATGACCTCCAGTGACCCTGGAGTCACTTGTAATGATCTTGTGTCCATTTAAATTATCTGTAAACGTTTCCAATCATTTTAATTTACTCTGTTTCAAAACCTCCATTTGACGACTATTGTGATCTAGGGTACACGCACCGACATTTTAGGTGAAAGCTCCGTGACCCGACCTAATATCAAGCTAAAACTTGATACACAGTAGAGGGCACCATTCTACGTCATATGTATTCCATTTTTCGGATTTGAAAATTAGCGCCGGAATGGCTACTATAAAACCGAATTTTGACTTTTGACCGTGGCCTGACCTTGTAAAGTGACCTCACATGAACGGAAGCGTACTTGCACGTTGTCCAACTATCAAGCTATTCAACCATATCAAGTTTTAAGTTCTATCTTAGAAACGCTAGTTTTGGCAGTCATTGTCCTGTTGCCCTCAACATGGCCAAAAATGGCCCGAGGTGGCTCGGCAAATATATTGTATGGCTCCTCCCCAGAGCAAAGAAGAATTTCAAAATTTTGCCACAGTACTTAGAAAGAAAAGGAAAAGTCACCAAGTTACGTGAAGCTGCGTCAAAAAGCCTGGCATTGGCAAGCAAAAATCCAAGGGGGGGCCGATTCAGCCCCCCTGCCGGAATGGGGTCAAACCATCGATGAAACCATGGTCCTTATGTCGTGATCATCCACGTTCGCCAAAATCGTATGAGTTCCGGGTCACAGCGGTTTAGGCTGGAATTTTTGACGTTTCACTGAAAGAAAGTGCCTCACTAGTCCCTCATTCTTTGGAAAGCGACAGGCACGAGCGGTCGTGGCCGAGTGGTTAAGGCGTCTGACTAGAAATCAGATTCCCTCTGGGAGCGTAGGTTCGAGTCCTACCGACCGCGGCACGTCTGTTTTCACGTCGTGGACACAAACCCGAGCATCAGAAGAGCTCGACTGCAATGTCAGGCGATGTTACCCAAGGCTGTCCGCAAGTGATTTTGTCCGTTTTTTTCCATTCTCAAAAATCCGGCTAGTGTTGAATCTGTACAAGTGACCGCTAAACGTATACATGAAGGGAAACTGTTGCCGCGAGGGTAAAATGCATCGGCCGGGAATCGAACCCGGGCCGCCCGCGTGGCAGGCGAGCATTCTACCACTGAACCACCGATGCTTGGTTATACAGCTCTCAAGTAATTTGGGAGGGACGGGAGGGGAGGGGGGGTGGTCGCCAGCTGTGTTCACGTTTTTTGGTCAGGATGGACACCAACGACAGCAGAATTAATCTCATACCGCAAAGGAAAGCACCTGCCTGTTGGAGGCACACTGTACCGCATCCTGTGGAGTTTTGCGGAACAGACGTTATTAGGCGACTGTTGACCCCGCTGATCTGTGGAATTAGTGGGCCGGATGGATGGTGTTGTCATTGTTTAAGTCGTGAGTCGTGAGCGTGGCCGACTCCCTTAGAAACATATGAACACTGCAGCTCGAAAGACGACACAGGGCGTGAAGTGGAACACTTCATACGTGACTGACACCTGGATGAGTCACGACTGCAAGTGTTCTCTGCCTATGCGTCATATACAACAACATCGACGTCGCAGTCTCAGGGCTGTACAACTGTTGGTGCTAGGAAGGGACATTTGTATCTGCATTGATAGATAGGCGAGAGCTTGATCGTCGTGTGTTGTTACCCACGTTCTGTAAAACTGCTCATTTCCTCTGTCTACAACCGTTGCTTAAGATCCTTAGGGCAGCTTTCTGCCGGTCCCCTGCGTTTTCTTTTCCTGGTTAATCGAAAGGACTTCATTACAGTAGAGTATGCATCAAGGACGATGGTCATCTTGTGTTGTGAATTTCCTTGAAATCATTTGAACTGATGTTGAGCTGGATTTTTCATAGCAGAACCACATTCGCGGCGAGTTGTAGTTATCAGCCGAACTAATAGGATTGGTGTCAACAGGTGGTCAGATTGGCATCGTGCCGTTATCCTGCCGTGCGTGATATTCGCCACGAGGTAACTTGCTACCATTGAAGGCATCAAAAGTTTGCCATTGGCTTTGACGTGGGATTTCGTATTATATGCGGTGTGACATTATATACTATAAAAATTGTTTAATTATGCGTTACTACTTTTTAATGATATACAGGTATTTAGATGTATAATATTCTTACATTTGATAATGCCCTACCCTACAAATATCCAAACGTATATGCGCGAGAAACTTTCTTCTGCATAATCAAGTGAAAGGGTTGTCGTCTGGGCGGAAGGTGTGGTATGCGAATAGAGACGGTCAAACATAACTTCTTTGCTTGTCTAAAGGTTCAGTCGTCGTGGAATAATGTTAAGCATTTCTTACGCAACGTAATATTCAACTTGGTGTGAGCTTGGAAACATTGCTGACAGGCCCCCGGTGTAGAACTCATTAGTCCTGTGACTGTAAAAACAAAAACAATGATTCCCTGGTATTTGTCGCAGGCCACTTAAAGCAAAACAGAATTGCCATTGAAATGGAGAAGTGCACTCCGAAACTACAGAAAAAGACCGAAGATTTTCCTGAAAATTGAGATAATTTGGGGCGAAAGCTCTGAATGTTTTGTTTTTGTTGCGGAGTTTTACATGCGTACATCGTATGTCTCCTTTTCCGTATTATCTGCATTTAACTTTGTTTTCGTGCTAGAAATACCCAGTTTTCCAACTTCTGGTCTTCCTTTTGTCAGACAGGATGTACCGATGGCAGCCGTAAATTGCAAGAATGTGTGCGAAATCAAAGGAAACCTTTAAACACGTCATTGCAACGAGACACGAAAAAGGTTTTTCGATGCATTTGCATGGCTGAATGGTTTTGGTGCTCGCAGTTGGGTTTCTTTGCCACTGCTGTTTGGTGCGTAATGCGTTTTCTCATCATTACCGGACGCATAGTATGTGTAAGTGTCTATGCGTGCGTGCGTGCGTGTGTTTGTGTGTGTATGTGTGTTTTTAGTTACTGTTTTCGTCTTCTTTGTTATTTTTAAAAGCATGTTTGAGGCAACGTTTGTGTATTCTGGTTTCCATCGCAAGTGGAAACCGTGGCAAACAAAAAAAAAGAACAGGATGGACGAGAACTTGATGGTCCTGTCAAGGTCCTGTTACTCGTGTTCTGCAAAATGGTATGCGAACTCTGGGTGCCAGTGATGGTAATTCATCTTTTTAAACATTTCACTGGCAGTAGGGAGCTTCGTACTAGTGTGTCCTTTCCTGGGAGTGTAGTTTAATGTCTTGGGGGTGGAATGAATGTTTCCTCATAGTTTCATTTTAATAATTGGCGGGAATCCTCCTTCCAGCACGCACTGTACATCACATGGCAATGATATTCACGCAGTGTCCTGAAATTACTTTTGGCTAGAGTGGAGGTGGAGTTCAGTATTCCTCTGGGAGGAAAAAAAGGAATATTTTAACTCTGTTGTGATATACATCAGAAGAATTCCATCAAAAGTTTGACTATTCTCCCTCTCACTGATACCCTATTGTTTGTACTGTTGTTTTTACTGAAGAGTACTGGGACGACCGGCATCACGTCTTCCCCACTGCCTGTTACTCATGGTTACTGAGACAACTGAATATGGTTTCCGCATGATAATAAAAAAGAAAAATAGTCCAATGACAGGTTTCAAAAACTATGTATGCCTGCATGGTAGCAGGCAGGTTGCAGTGTGCGTTCTATCACTGTATTAGGTACTGCTCCTGACTCCAGACGAACCCTGACACGGAGATCCTGCTGCCATAAATGTATCACCGGCTAAGGAAGACTAAGTGCAGAATGCGAACGTGTTTATCATTAACGTCTTCCAAACTAGTACTCCACAGCACGCAGTCTTCGGCGGCACAAATCAAAATGGGATACTCTAAACTTCGGCGGCACAAATCAAGTTTACCGGGATGCTCTAAACTTGCATCTCACAGCTAAAGGACTCATACTGCGGTTGGACAGTTGAAACACAGTAGCGGCATGTACCAAACGACGCAGCATTCACCACGCACGTAGATCTTGATCACATGACAGTGGACTTAGACTAATGCGAACTTCGAATGTAGGCGGAAAAACTTAACTAATGCGGACCCCGAGTGCAGGCGAATGGATGGGGATGATAGGCCAGCGGCACGCAGTACATAATGTCTGACGACACACAGTAAGCCAAGATTGAACACACCGCGCGCTTTTCGGCGGCACAAGTCAAGACTCATATGGTTACCGGGACTAAATTTACGCCTCACAACAAAGGGCCTCATGCCGCGGTTTGAAAGTTGAAACAGTAGCTGTATGTGCCGAATGACGCGACAGTCAACGCAAACGTTTAGCCAGATAGCGGTGCACTGCGAATGTACAAACTTAGAAATTCCAACTATTTATTTCATCCAACTTAAAAGTTTTAAGTTGAAATGAAGGCGAGGAGCACACAATACATAATAGTAGGCGACACACAGCAAGCCAGTGTGCAGCAGAGCACACACTGGACGTTCGGCAGTACACAACATGCATAAGATTGTACTACCCTAATCAGCAAACATGAACCTGAACTTTCTACCAAGCTTATTGAGTCGCTGCACTGTCAGGGACTGTCCTTCAGGGACAGTCTTTTAGGCTGGGACGGAGGGGCGTCAGCCATCGGTCTGCCACCGCGGAGGACGGGAAAACTGGAGGGGTACGGCGTTCTCGATAATGAATACCTCTTTCTAGGCGCGGCCCTTCTCGTTTCTCTTCTTCTCGTCGAACTTACCCGCGAACTGACCCTCGCTAACCGTCTTCATGGCCTTCCCCACCCTTTCTGCCCATCTGACTGGGATCGCGACAGTATCAGACGTGTCTCAGCCACCTCCACTACATCTGCTATGCCCGTGTGGAGCCCCGCTCGAATGTTTTGAAAGGTCTGCAGGACCTGTTCGTGACACCATGTCCGGACCCCTGCATCATCCGCTGGCAGCCACGTCGAACCGTATTGGTCTGCCTTGGTGCAGACACGTTCCATGAAAGTTCTGAACTGGCTGGCCGGGCTGTCGCCATCTCCGCACGGTGCGCCAGGAAGCCGGAGAGCACCCTGGGTTACGACACTGACTAGCTCTATGTCAAAGCATCTAAGCCCAAGCCATGCAAAACTCCTTTCTTACGTTATCCCTTTGGTTCAGCTTTCGGGTCTTTCTTTTTGCCAAATATTTCATTCCTTTGTGGCAATCAAGATCCTGGGCCGTTATTACGAAGCTAAAAATGCTTCGTTTATATTTATGAGCTTTTTGAATATTGTAAGTTTTTTGAAACCTGTCATTTGGTACTGTAGGAAGTCGAAGATTTTTCCTTTTTTTGATTATCATGCGGAAACCATATTCAGTTGTCTCAGTTCAGGCTCAAAGCAAAGTGGGTTTTGGGTGGGCCATTATTTCTGACTCCTTCCGACGAGGCGTCAAGTTTTTTCGTCCCTGCCAAATTGGTAGCAAGATATGGCAAATCCGCACTGCTTCTCTTGTAACGCATAAATGCAGAGGAAATCACGAGGCTTTTGTGTATCGGATGTGAGCAATGTTTTGGAGCGTCAAAGGTTGACGTGGAGGTACATAAATACTGTCAAAAGTCTTTTTGCATGCGTTTGAACAGAATCTGAGGTGAGGTCATTGTGATCGTGAGAGAGGTAAAAAATAATATTGCTGAGTTTGTATTTCAACTCAAAATTAAGAATTTCAGGTCACTGCATTCACGACCATAAAGTTCTCTATCTGTGAATGTATAGCTATCGCCAAAGCACCAAAGTTGAGCTTCGTTGGTCTTCTTGAAGGGGAGATTAATATTGTGGTTTGTAGCAGCCAAACTGTTTAATACCGCGTTAGCAGTTCATCAAACGGCACCAAGCGATAACGTATTTTCCATAGCTCTCAGGCTGATGTCACCATCACCTTTTTCAGCCACCGGTCTCGAGATTTAATATTTGTTTTCGTCTCTCTCATGAGCGTAGCAGTCTTAAGGACATGTGTGACAGTGGTTTACCAACTTTATGACCTTGAACATAAATCATTTGGCATTATTGTGGAAAAATTGCGTAAAAATCGACCTGTATTAAAAAATCGTGCTTATGGAAAATCTTCGCCTTTCACTCATCTTTTTTCATTACAGCAACAAGATTTACGCTTTAATGTGAACTGAATTATGTGAACTAAAATGACTTATCAGCTTTGCACCGCACCTAACGCACACGCCAGAACTGGACCGCCATCCTTCTGGCCGTCGGCAGAGTTGTGCTGTCGTCGGCTGTGGCAGTTGGGCAGGTGCTGCTGATGTCACGAGCGGTCGTGGCCGAGTGGTTAAGGTGTCTGACTAGACATCAGATTCCTTCAGGGAGCGTAGATTCGAGTCCTACCGACCACGGCACGTGCGTTTTCGCATCGTGGACGCAAACCTGAACAACATTGCCCGACGGCAAGTTAGGTTGCTGGGAGTTCCTTGTCTTGAAAGTTGATGTATCTTCAAAACTGAAAGCTTAATGTTGACGCAAGATGTAAGTTCGTATATATGTTTTCATCTTACGGACACAAACCTGACCATCAGTGCTCGATTGCAGTGTCACTCAAGGCTGTGCGCGAAGTGATTTTGTCCGTTTTCTTCCACCCCCAAAACTCAGCTACTATTGAATCTGCATATGTTGACCGCGAAACGTGAACGTGAAGGGAGACTGTTGCCACGAAGGGAAAATGCATCGGCCGGGAATCGAACCCGGGCCGCCCGCGTGGCAGGCGAGCATTCTACCACTGAACCACCGATGCTTGGTTATATTAGCTCTCTCAGGTAATTCGGGAGAGGGCGTGGGGGGAGGGGCGACCGCTCTCTGTGTTCACTTTTTGTGGTCAGGATGGACACCTACGATAGCAGAACTAATGTCATACCTCAAAGGAAAGCACCTGTCTGTCAGAGGCATACTGTACCGCATTCTCTGGAGTTTTGCGGAACAGAGGTAATCAGGCGGCTGTCGAATTCGCTCCTCTGTGGAATTAGTGGGCCGGATGGATGGTGTGGTCAGTTGCGCTTGAGTCATGGGCATGGTCGACTCCGTTGGAAACACGTCGATGACAATGCAGCTCCAAAGGCGATGCGAGGCGGGAAGTGGAACACTTCATACGTGATGGACAACTTGATGAGTCACGACTGCAAGTGTTCTCTGCCTGTGCGTCGTATACAACAACGTCGTTGTCGCATTCGCATGGCTTTACAGCTGGTGGTGCCAGGAAGGGACATTTCTTCGTGCATTTATAGATGGATGAGTGTGATCGTCGTTTCTTGTTACCCCACCTTCAGCAAAACTGCCTGCTTCCTCTTACTACAACCGTTGTTTAAGATCCTTAGTACAACTTTCTGCGGGTCCCCTGCGTTTCCATTTCCTCGTTAATCGAAAGGACTTCACCGCAGAAGAATATGCATCAAGAACGACGGTCATATTGTATCCTGCGAACTTCCTCGGAATCATTTGAACCGATGTTGAGGTGCATTGTTCACACTAGAATCACATTCGCAGCGAGTTGTATTTATCAGCCGAACTGAAAGCATTGGTGTCACCAGGTGTTCAGATTGACATGGTGCAGTTACCCTCCTGTGCGTGATATTCGTCGTGCGACCAACCTCAGTAGCTTACTACCATTGAAAGTATCAAAACTTTGCCTTGAGCCTTGAGGAGTTTTTTTATTATATACGACATTTCATTATGTACTGTAATAAATGTTTAACCAGACATTACATGATTGTCATTTAGTTATCTATACATTTATATATATTTATATATATATATATGTGATATTGTTCCATATGGTAAAGCCGTGCATTACAAATGTCCAAACGTTTATGCGCCAGGAACTCTTTCTTGTGTTCATTCAGGTTAAAAGGTTGTCTTCTGGGCGGCAAGTGTAGTGTGCAAATAGAGACGGACGAGCACAACTTCTATACTTGTGCAAATATTCTGTTGTCGTGGAATAATGTTAAGCATATCGTGCGTAACGTAATATTCTGCTTGACGTAAGCGTACAAACATTTATCATAGAGTCCCTCGGCGGAGAAACCATTGGGTATCTGACTATACCAGTGAAATCAATGATTCTGTGATATTGACCGTAGATCACTTCAGAGAAATAGAATGGCCAATAAAATAGAGAAGTGCACTCCGGAACTACCAAGCAAGACAGACGATTTTCTAAGAAAGTGAGATAATTTGGAGTGCAAGCGTCGAATGTTCCGATTTTTTTAAGTGGTCTTGCATGCATACACCGAATGTGTCATTTTCTGTATTAACTGAATTTAACTTTGTTTTCATGCTACAGATATTCAGTTTTCCAACATGTGGTCTTTCTTGTGTCAGACAGGATGAACTGATAGCAGCCATGTTACAAGAATGTGTCCCGAATCAAAGGAAATCTTTTCTCAACATTTCAGTGCATCTGTTCACAGAAAAGGATTTTTCGATGCATTTGAATGGTTGAATGGTTTTCGTACTCGCATTTTCATTCCTTTGCCAGTGCTATTTGACGTGTTTGTAATGCGTTTTTTTTTCATTATTGTCGGACACGTAGTATGTGCAAATGCGTGCGTGCGTGCGTGTGTGTGTGTGTGGGGGGGGGGGAAGTTGGGGCGCGCGTGCGTTTTTATTTACTGTTTTGGTCTTCTTTGTCATTTTTAAAAACGTGTTTGGTGGAACGTTTGCCATTGTGTCACAGTTTTCTACCGGAAATGGAAACCGTGACAGACGAAAAAAAAACAGAATGGATGAGCATTTGGTCGTCCTGTCAGGGTCCTGTTCCTCGTGTTCGGTACAACAGCATGCGAACTCTGGCTGACATCGGTGGTAATTCATCTTGTTTAAATGTTTCACTGGAAATAGCGGGTTTCTCACTAGTGTGATGTCTTGGGTGTGCAGTTAATGCTTCCCATCTTTTCATTTGAATAATTGGCAGGAATCTTCATTGCAGCACGCATTATGCATCACATGGCACTGGCATTGACGACCATAAAGTTGGTTATCTGTGAATATACAGTTATCGTCAAGGCACCAAAATTGGGCGTCGTTGGCCTTGATCAAACAGAGGGTAATATAGTGGTTTGTAGCAACCAAGCTGTCAAGTTTCCTCTTAGCGCTGCATCAGACGGCACCAAGTGGTATCGTATATTGCGTAGCTCTCAAGCCGATATCACCGTCCCTCTTTTAGCCTCCGTTCGCGATATTTAGTGCACCTTGTCGTCCCTCTCATAATCGTAGCAGCCTGTAGGGCATGTGTGGCAGTGGTTTACCAACTTTTTGAATAGGAACATAAATCGTATGACTTTATTCGGGAAAGAAATTGCTTAAAAATGCTCAGGTCAGCATCAAGAAAGGAATATTTCTTCGTCTTTCCGACAAGACCAGGATTTCCACTTAATCGTCACGGGTGGACTGAAAGGCTTATCAGATCTGTGCTGCGTCTAGCGCAGCTGGACCGTCACACCTCTGGCCGTCGGCAGAGTCGTACTGTCGTCGGCTGTGGCAGTTGCGCAGGTGCGGCTGATGTCACGAGCGGTCGTGGCCGAGTGGTTAAGGCGTCTGACTAGAAATCAGATTCCCTCTGGGAGCGTAGGTTCGAGTCCTACCGACCGCGGTACATCTGTTTTCACGTCGTGGACACGAACCCGAGCAGCAGTACCCGGCTGTAAGGTCCGACGATATTACTCAAGGCTGTGCGCGAAGGGATTTCCTTCCCCAAAAATCAGTTGTGTTGAATCCGCATTTAGGTGACTGCTTAACACATACGAGAAGAGGTGTAATCGTCACGAGGGTAAATGCATCGGCCGGGAATCGAACCCGGGCCGCCCGCGTGGCAGGCGAGCATTCTACCACTGAACCACCGATGCTTGCATGCTTTGCTTTTATTGAATGCGTCGAGAGGGACGGGATGGGTGGCCGTCAGCTTTGTTCACTTTCTCCCGATGAGAGTTACCACGTACTACAGCACTATTGATATCAAGCCCCAGTTAAATCAGCGCATACGCCTGGCGAGGCAGACGGTTCCGCATCCAGCGGAGTTTTGCGGCACAGAGGTAATCAGGCGGTCACTGGCCTGTGGTTCATTGTGGAATTGACGAACGAATCTTTTGTCCTGTTCAGTTGTATTTGGGGTAGAAGGGGAAGGTGAACACCCCTGGAACAGCGTCTTCGAAACTGCGTCTCGATAGACGATACAGGGTGGGAAGTGGAAGATTCTTCGGACGTGATTGGCAACTTGTTGAGTCACACTTACAAGTGTTGTTTGCTTTACGCGTCCGATTTAAAGTCACAACTGACACTATCAGGAAGGGAAATTTCCACATTCCTTAACCCTGTTCCCGGAGGGCTAGCGGTCGAAAGGACTTCATTACAGCAGAGTATGCATCAAGGACGATGGTCATATTGTGTTGTGAATTTCCTTGGAATCATTTGAACTGATGTTGAGCTGGATTTTTCATAGCAGAACCACATTCGCAGCGAGTTGTAGTTATCAGCCGAACTAATAGGATTGGTATTACCAGGTGGTCAGATTGGCATCGTGCCGTTATCCTGCCGTGCGTGATATTCGCCACGCGGTAACTTGCTACCATTGAAGGCATCAGAAGTTTGCCATTGGCTTTGACGAGGGATTTCGTATTATATGCGGTGTGACATTATATATTATAATAATTGTTTAACTATGCGTTACTACTTTTTAATGATATATGGGTATTTAGATTTATAATATTCTTACATTTGATAATGCCCTACACTACAAATATCCAAACGTATATGCGCGAGAAACTTTCTTCTGTATAATCAAGTGAAAGGGTTGTCTTCTGGGCGGAAGGTGTGGTATGCGAATAGAGACGGTCAAACATAACTTCTTTGCTTGTCTAAAGGTTCAGTCGTCGTGGAATAATTTTAAGCATTTCTTACGCAACGTAATATTCAACGTAGTGTGAGCTTGGAAACATTGCTGACAAGGGCCCCCGGTGTAGAACTCATTAGTCCTATGATTGTAAAAACAAAAACAGTGATTCCCTGGTATTTGTCGTAGACCACTTAAAACAAAACGGAATTGCCATTAAAATGGAGAAGTGCACTCCGAAATTACAGAAAAAGACCGAAGATTTTTCAGAAAATTGAGATAATTTGGGGCGTAAGCTCTGAATGTTTTGTTTTTGTTGAGGAGTTTTACATGCGTACGTCGTATGTCTCCTTTTCCGTATTATCTGAATTTAACTTTGTTTTCGTACGAGAAATACCCAGTTTTCCAACTTCTGGTGTTCCTTTTGTCAGATAGGATGTACCGATGGCAGCCGTAAATTGCAAGAATGTGTGCCAAATCAAAGGAAACCTTTAAACACGTCAGTGCAACGAGTCACGAAAAAGGTTTTTCGATGCATTTGCATGGCTGAATGGTTTTGGTGCTCACAGTTGGTTTTCTTTGCCACTGCTATTTGGTGCGTAATGCGTTTTCTCATCATTACCGGACGCGTAGTATGTGTAAGTGCGTATGCGTGCGTGCGTGCGTGCGTGCGTGCGTGTGTTTGTGTGCGTGGTGTGTTTTTAGTTACTGTTTTCGTCTTCTTTGTTATTTTTAAAAGCATGTTTGAGGCAACGTTTGTGTATTCTGGTTTCCATCTCAAGTGGAAACCGTGGCAAACGAAAAAAAAACAGGATGGACGAGAACTTGATGGTCCTGTCAGGGTCCTGTTACTCGTGTTCTGCAAAACGGTATGCGAACTCTGGGTGCCACTAATGTAATTCATCTTTTTAAACATTTCACTGGCAGTTGGGAGTTTCGTACTAGTGTGTCCTTTCCTGGGAGTGTAGTTTAATGTCTTGGGGGTGAAATTAATCTTTCCTCATAGTTTCATTTTAATAATTAGCGGGAATCCTCCTTCCAGCACGCACTGTGCATCACATGGCAATGACATTCACGACCATAAAGTTCTCTATCTGTGAATGTATAGCTATCGCCAAGGCGCCAAAGTTGAGCTTCGTTGGCCTTCTTGAAGGAGAGGTTAATATTGTTGTTTGTAGCAGCCAAACTGTTCAATACCGCGTTAGCAGTTCATCAAGCGGCACCAAGCGGTAACGTATTTTCCATAGCTCTCAGGCTGATGTCACCATCACCTTTTCAGCCACCGGTCTCGAGATTTAATATTTGTTTTCGTCTCTCTCATGAGCGTAGCAGTCTTTAGGACATGTGTTACAGTGGTTTACCAGCTTTATGAACTTGAACATAAATCTTTTGGCATTATTGTGGAAAAATTGCGTAAAAATCGACCTGTATTAAAAAAATAGTGCTTATGAAAAATCTTCGCCTTTCACTCGTCTTTTTTCATTACAGCAACAAGATTTACGCTTTAATGTGGACTGAATTATGTGAACTGAAATGCTTATCAGATTTGCACCGCACCTAACGCACACGCCAGAAGTGGACCGTCACACTTCTGGCCATCGGCAGAGTCGTACTGTCGTCGGCTGTGGCACTGCTGATTAACGAGCGGTCGTGGCCGAGTGGTTAAGGTGTCTGACTAGAAATCAGATTCCCTCTGGGAGCGTAGATTCGAGTCCTGCCGACCACGGCACGTGCGTTTTCGCATCGTGGACACAAACCTGAACAGCATTGCCCGACGGCAAGTTAGGTTGCTGGGAGCTTCTTGTCTTGAAAGTTGATGAATCTTCAAAATTGAAAGCTTAATGTTGACGCAAGATGTAAGTTCGTATATATGTTTTCATCTTACGGACACAAACCTGACCATCAGTGCTCGATTGCAGTGTCACTCAAGGCTATGCGCGAAGTGATTTTGTCCGTTTTCTTCCACCCCCCAAAATTCGGCTTCTGTTGAATCTGCATATGTGACCGCTAAACGTGAACGTGAAGGGAGACTTTTGCCACGAAGGGAAAATGCATCGGCCGGGAATCGAACCCGGGCCGCCCGCGTGGCAGGCGAGCATTCTACCACTGAACCACCGATGCTTGGTTATATTAGCTCTCTCAGGTAATTCGGGAGAGGGCGTGGGGGGAGGGGCGACCGCTCTCTGTGTTCACTTTTTGTGGTCAGGATGGACACCTACGATAGCAGAACTAATGTCATACCTCAAAGGAAAGCACCTGTCTGTCAGAGGCATACTGTACCGCATTCTCTGGAGTTTTGCGGAACAGAGGTAATCAGGCGGCTGTCGACCTCGCTTCTCTGTGGAATTAGTGGGCCGGATGGATGGTGTGGTCAGTTGCGCTTGAGTCATGGGCATGGTCGACTCCGTTGGAAACACGTCGATGACAGTGCAGCTCCAAAGGTGATGCGAGGCGGGAAGTGGAACACCTGATACGTGATGGACAACTTGATGAGTCACGACTGCAAGTGTTCTCTGCCTGTGCGTGGTATACAACAACGTCGTTGTCGCATTCGCATGGCTTTACAGCTGGTGGTGCCAGGAAGGGACATTTCCTCGTGCATTTATAGATGGATGAGTGTGGTCGTCGTTTCTTGTTACCCCACCTTCAGCAAAACTGCCTGCTTCCTCTTACTACAACCGTTGTTTAAGATCCTTAGTACAACTTTCTGCGGGTCCCCTGCGTTTCCATTTCCTCGTTAATCGAAAGGACTTCACCGCAGAAGAAGATGCATCAAGAACGACGGTGATATTGTATCTTGCGGACTTCCTCGGAATCATTTGAACCGATGTTGAGCTGCATTGTTTACACTAGAATCACATTCGCAGCGAGTTGTATTTATCAGCCGAACTGAAAGCATTGGTGTCACCAGGTGTACAGATTGACATGGTGCAGTTACCCTCCTGTGCGTGATATTCGTCGTGCGACCAACCGCAGTAGCTTACTACCACTGAATGTATCAAAACTTTGCCTTGAGCCTTGAGTTTTTTTATTATATACGACATTTCATTATGTACTGCAATAAATGTTTAACCAGACATTACATGATTGTGATTTCATTATCTATATATATATATACATATATATATATATATATATGTGTGATATTGCTGCATATGGTAAGGCCGTGCATTACAAATATCCAAACGTTTATGCGCCAGGAACTCTTTATTGTGTTCATTCAAGTTAAAAGGTTGTCTTCTGGGCGGCAAGTGGAGTGTGCAAATAAAGAGGGACGAGCACAACTTCTATACTTGTGCAAATATTCTGTCGTCGTGGAATAATGTTAAGCATATCGTGCGTAACGTAATATTCTGCTTGACGTAAGCCTACAAACATTAATCATAGAGTCCCTCGGCGGAGAAATCATTAGGTATCTGACTGTACCAGTGAAATCAATGATTCTGTGATATTGACCGTAGATCACTTGAGAGAAATAGAATGGCCAATAAAATAGAGAAGTGCACTCCTGAAATACAAAGCAAGACAGACGATTTTCTAGGAAAGTGAGATAATTTGGAGTGCAAGCGTCAAATGTTCCGATTTTTTTAAGTGGTCTTACATGCATACACCGAATGTGTCATTTTCTGTATTAAATGAATTTAACTTTGTTTTCATACTACAGATATTCAGTTTTCCAACGTCTGGTCTTTCTTGCGTCAGACAGGATGAACTGATAGCAGCCATATGTTACAAGAATGTGTCCCGAATCAAAGGAAATATTTTCTCAACCTTTGCATTGCATCTGTTCACAGAAAAGGATTTTTCGATGCGTTGGAATTGTTGAATGGTTTTCGTACTCGCATCTTCATTCCTTTGCCAGTGCTATTTTAGGTGTTGGTAATGCGTTTTTTCAATATTGTCGGACACGTAGTATGTGCAAATGCGTGCGTGCGTGCGTGTGTGTGTGTGGAGGGGGAGAGTTGGGACGCGCGTGCCTTTTTATTTACTGTTCTGGTCTTCTTTGTCATTTTTAAAAACGTGTTTGGTGGAACGTTTGCGATTGTGTCACGGTTTCTATCGGAAATGGAAGCCGTGACAGACGAAAAAAAACAGAGTGGATGAGCATTTGGTCGTCCTGTCAGGGTCCTGTTACTCGTGTCCAGTACAACAGCATGCGAACTCTGGCTGACATCGGTGGTAATTCATCTTGTTTAAATGTTTCACTGGAAATAGCGGGTTTCTCACTACTGTGATGTATTGGGTGTGCAGTTAATGCTTCCCATCTTTTCATTTGAATAATTGGCAGGAATCTTCATTGCAGCACGCATCATGCATCACATGGCACTGCCATTGACGACAATAAAGTTGGTTATCTGTGAATATACAGTTATCGTCAAGGCACCAAAATTGGGCGTCGTTGGCCTTGATCAAACAGAGGGTAATGTAGCGGTTTGTAGCAACCAAGCTGTCAAGTTTCGTCTTAGCGCTGCATCAGACGGCACCAAGTGGTGTCGTATATTGCGTAGCTCTCAAGCCGATATCACCGTCCGTCTTTTTAGCCTCCGGCCGCGATATTTAGTGCACCTTGTCGTCCCTCTCATAATCGTAGCAGCCTGTAGGGCATGTGTGGCAGTGGTTTACCAACTTTTTGAATAGGAACATAAATCGTATGACTTTATTCGGGAAAGAAATTGCTTAAAAATGCTCAGGTCAGCATTAAAAAAGGAATATTTCTTCGTCTTTCCGACAAGACCAGGATTTCCACTTAATTGTCACGGGTGGACTGAAAGGCTTATCAGATCTGTGCTGCGTCTAACGCAGCTGGACCGTCACACCTCTGGCCGTCGGCAGAGTCGTACTGTCGTCGGCTGTGGCAGTTGCGCAGGTGCGGCTGATGTCACGAGCGGTCGTGGCCGAGTGGTTAAGGCGTCTGACTAGAAATCAGATTCCCTCTGGGAGCGTAGGTTCGAGTCCTACCGACCGCGGTACATCTGTTTTCACGTCGTGGACACGAACCCGAGCAGCACTACCCGGCTGTAAGGTCCGACGATGTTACTCAAGGCTGTGCGCGAAGGGATTTCCTTCCCCAAAAATCAGTTGTGTTGAATCCGCATTTAGGTGACTGCTTAACACATACGAGAAGAGGTGTAATCGCCACGAGGGAAAATGCATCGGCCGGGAATCGAACCCGGGCCGCCCGCGTGGCAGGCGAGCATTCTACCACTGAACCACCGATGCTTGTATTCGTAGCTTTCATTGAATATTTGGGGAGGGCCGGAATGGGCCACCGCCAGCAGTGTTCACTGTCTCTAGGTCAGGGTGGGCACGCCCTACATCACTATTAATATCCAACCACGGATAAACCAACGCATGCGCTTGGCAAGGGAGAAGCAGACCGTAACACATCCGACGGAATTGTGGGGTACTGATGTAATCAGGCGGATACTGACCTCGTCGCTTTTTTATGATGACTGGCCGGACGTGGGGTCCTCTTCAATTTTGTCTGGGGTAGAAAGGGGGGGCTGATTATTGGACTCTCTACGGAGATCTTCGAAACTGCGTCTGGATACATGGTGTACGGCGGGAAGTGGAACTTTCTTTGGACGTGACGAACAACATGTTGATACACAACTGCTGGTGTTCCTTGCAGCGTGCGTCATATTTGAAAATCTGATAAACAAGCGTCGCGAGGAAGTGAAATTCACACGTGCATTCACCCTGGCCCTGACGGGGACGGGGGAGGGAATGGTGGAGTGGGTTGGGTGTCTGTCAACCCCACCTTTTGACCTTTTTTAAATAGCATTGGCGGTCAGGTGAACATTGGGGTATACCCCCAGAGAGATAGAAAGGTGCGCCCCTCGTAATGTGTGTCTAATCATGCCAGAAGATATTCGGGCGAGTTAATTGCTTGCATATAAATAAACGCAGTGTTTGTCAGTGACATTTATTGTTATATTTTATATGGTGACATTTATTGTTATATGGAGTTATTTAACTCCACCATGCAGTTATTATTAAACTTAGGTAGGTGACATTAGGACTTCTCAAGCCCAATGTCACCGACGCAGCACGAGCCGTGGTTCCGCAGGGCAAGGGCAATTTAGGAACCGGAAGTGGAAAACCTATGAAAATGCGTACCAAAATAAAGCTTACCTCATGTTGTAGCGTTGTTCCCGTCCCGCTCTCCGTCCGGTCTGCTGTAGTTGTCCGAATGCTGATGATCGTCTTGTTGTTTGTCTGCGAGGCACTAGACATTCGGATTTTCGGATTCGACGCTGTATTGAAACTTGCAGAGCAGCGGACAGCAGATAACAGCGGAGAATAGCGGAGAATAGCGGAGAAGTACAGTGTAGGCTGAATGGCAGGACCTCTTCGCGAAGTGAAGTCAAAAGATAACCGAAGCGGGAACTCACGGTCGAGAGAGAGCAGAGCAGAGCAGAGTGGTGTCGGCGATGGCGGGCCGGCTAGCAAATCCAGAATCCATGACGGGGTCTGGGGGTTACGAGTTTTATACCTGGCCCGGGTGTGACGTAGAAGTGTGACGTGATGGTGAAGAAGTAAGTGACGTGTTGTGTGGTGGCGGGTTGTGATTGGCTGAGTCCGATGGAAGGTTCTAGAAGCTTTTGGGGATGAGGCCGGGGTGTGAGCGCATGACCGGTGCGTGGTTGGCCGTCTGGCACGTGTCTCTATGCGGGCCTTGTGTCAACTTGCAAAAAGATAAACGGGCTGGCTGGCCTGGGAGTGGTGAGGCAAACATGTATGATTAATTGCTCTGCATCGGTAGTCAAGTCACGCGGTAGCAGCGTCGGAAATGCGGTCGCAGTAACAAAATCACGCAGGCTGATTGCTTACAATGTCTCGCGGGCGCAGCAACGAAATCAATATCTCCTCGCGGGGCGTAGCAACGAAATCGTGCAGTACAATTGCTACAATGTTCTGTCTTTCCAAAGTGGTTTCACACCTCCATCTTGCACGCGTTTTTCAATACAACACCGTATCCATGCAGGGGAAAAAGTGGCGCAAACACAACCTTTGTTGTACTTTTTTATTGCTTTGGAACACATTTCACCCCTCACAACGCACACCACAAAAAAAGCCTGCTGGCCGTTCGGTCTCTGAGAAGCACTTAAAGCCGTCCATTGCGCAGCGGTAACTTAATACCACCTATTTCAAGTACCGTCATAGTGGCGCACTGGCCCAATGCAACATTGTACTTTCCAACTGTTTTCAGTGAGATTTCATCGGTGGAAAGCATACCAGAAGACAGCGTGCGTGCTGCTCTGTCTATCAAAAGTGGTTTCGGCTCACCATCTGGCACTCGCAATTTAATACGTCCTCTCGTAGCCGACGATTTACCGTATGGCAAAACCTCCCTCGGACTGCCCAACCCCACCTTCTGTCAGTCGACTTTTGAAATGGTCACTGCACTTTTCTGCAGCTCAAAGGCCCGAATTCCACGCAGAATTGAACGGTGAACATTATCAAAGCACCTCGGATGCCATTGCACGCGACACTGATGTCGAAAAATCACTTGCCTTTCGGGGGCATTTTCCACCGCGCTAAATGGGGGAAACCATGCGAGCGCCGAGACGAAAGTCACGTGACACCTACGGGCACGTGACAACACGATTGGCCCAAACTTTTTTGGCAGTTTTCGGGCATTTCCAGACGTTTTTCGGCATTTTTGAGCGAAATCACGTACCTTCGGTATGTGTTCGGTGCCAGTTTTGCAATGCGCTTCGATGGATACCAAATTTGTCCGTGGCTCGTTGGTGGTTTGGCCGCACGGCCGCATGCGGGCGATGTGGCCGGCGATACGGCCCCGGCTAAACCGTAGTTTTTTGTTTGTCGAATTTAAAAGAATTTGCAAATTTCCGAAAAACGCGACATGGTCTAAGCCACGCTCCCGATTGCGCCGTTTCGACTGGTGCAATCGGCTTGTCTGCAGACCCCGTGAGAGCCGAGCATTATGTACCTAAAAATATAGCTGTCTAATTGCATACATATGCATACATTTTTTGGTGAGAGCATCTACAGACTGCGAGCATACGGCGGACGCATTTTGCTATGTTTGCGGCCAACTGATCACAACAGGAGCGAAAATGTACCCAGTGGCAGCATCTGCTGAGATGTGCGAGACCTACAAGACGTATTTCGGGATGCCTGTCGGTGATCAAAACAAAGTCTGGGTATCTCATTTTACCTGCGAACACTGCAGAAGACCTTTGAAAAACAAGACGGACAATTCTCGCTCGTTTCAATAGCGGCAACTGATGTTAACATTTCTTAGAATGTTTGAAATAAACGAAATGATAACAATTTTGTTTTATCCTCGATGTTACTGAGCAATGTCAAGTGTGGAATGTGTTGACGGAATCTCTTACGCACCAGTCACGGACGGCATTGATTTATAAACAAAAGCTTTTGTTTCACGAAATTCATGGAACCCGTGCCGTAGAGCTGAACGGGACTGGCACGTTTGCCTCGCCGGGCCAGGCCAAACCGATCTCATCCACCCCTTAACCCTCGCACTGACGGGGCTCCACGACACCTTACAACTGACGGAGTACGTACAGGTCTCGACAAAAATAATGGTGAACATTAGGGTTATTGTGGTACACCAGCCATAGCTCCGGGATTTATGATGCCAGTGTAACGTAGTCTGAGCAGCTAGCTGCTGCGAAGTAGCAGTACACGTAACAGCTTCAAACCTGTGTTTCGTGTTTTCATTTGACGTCTGAAAACACGGAAAACCATATTTACGCTCAGCAGGCGGGGCCGCTGGGCAGATTTCTTAGTTCCGCCACTGCGCTAATCCTCTTGGCTGTGCAAATGATAACATCAGTTGCGTTGAGAATGGGATACTAAGCATAGGCTATGAGGAGGGAGAGCGTCTTGATCACATGACATGTTCTGCAGGAGGGCTGTGAGGGCATGGCATGAGGGAGACTGACTGGGCCGTATCCGACCTGCAATCCCTTCCAAACAGGTAGTTTGTCACCTGATTGGACCTGAATCCTCGTCGTGGGCAGTAACGTTTGACAGATTTCTGATCAACTGCGCTGGATGCGACTTGTACGGGAATGAACGGTTCAGGTTTGAGAGAAGCATCTTTTATGACAATTATCTCTTTTATAATTCTATTGTGAATGGCATTGCCAGTGCAGATTAATGGCAATGGCACGAAGTTAAACTGACAAGCACTGCGTTTATTTATATGCAAGCAATTAACTCACCGGAATATCTTCTGGCATGATTAGACACACATTACGAGGGGCGCACCTTTATATCTCTCTGGGGGTATACCCCAATGTTTTACTGACCGTCAATGCTATTTAAAAAAGGTCAAAAGGTGGGGTTGACAGACACCCAACCCACTCCACCGCTCGCTCCCCCGTCCCTGTCAGGGCCAGGGTGAATGCACGTGTGAATTTCACTTCCTCGCGACGCTTGTTTAACAGATTTTCAAATATGACGCACGCTGCAAGGAACACCAGCAGTTGTGTATCAACATGTTGTCAGTCACGTCCAAAGAAAGTTCCACTTCCCGCCGTATACCGTGTATCCAGACGCACTTTCGAAGATCTCCGTAGAGAGTCCAATAATCCCCCCCCCCTTCTACCCCAGACAAAATTGAAGAGGGCCCCACGTCCGTCCAGTCACCATAAAAAAGCGACGAGGTCAGTATCCGCCTGATTACATCAGTACCCCACAATTCCGTCGCATGTGTTACGGTCTGCTTCTCCCTCGCCAAGCGCATGCGTTGGTTTATCCGTGGTTGGATATTAATAGTGATGTAGCGCGTGCCCACCCTGACCTAGAGACAGTGAACACTGCTGGCGGTGGCCCATTCCGCCCCTCCCCAAATATTCAATGAAAGCTACGCATACAAGCATCGGTGGTTCAGTGGTAGAATGCTCGCCTGCCACGCGGGCGGCCCGGGTTCGATTCCCGGCCGATGCATTTTCCCTCGTGGCGATTACACTTCTTCTGGTATGTGTTAAGCAGTCACCTAAATGCGGATTCAACACAACTGATTTTTGGGGAAGGAAATCCCTTCGCGCACAGCCTTGAGTGGTCGTCGGACCTTACAGCCGGGTACTGCTGCTCGGGTTCGTGTCCACGACGTGAAAACAGATGTACCGCGGTCGGTAGGACTCGAACCTACGCTCCCAGAGGGAATCTGATTTCTAGTCAGACGCCTTAACCACTCGGCCACGACCGCTCGTGACATCAGCAGCACCTGCGCAACTGCCACAGCCGACGACAGTACGACTCTGCCGACGGCCGGAAGTGTGACGGTTTAGCTGCGGTATCGTATTTTCCGTAGTTCTCATGCTGGTGTCACCGTCACCTTTTTCAGCCCCCAGTCTCGATATTTAGTACTCTTTTTCGTTCCGTTGATGAGCGTAGCAGACTGTAGAGCATCAAAGCAGTGGTTTACCAACTTTATGATTTTCATCATAAATCTTATGATTTTATTCTGGGAAGAAATTGCGTGGAAATGTTACAGCCTGCATTTCAAGAAAGCATTTGTACGCCTTTCCCCTATCCTCTTGATTACATTGTGAGGTGTGAGTTGGAATGCTTGTCAGATTTGTGCTGCGCCTAATGCAGCTGGACCTGGCCATCGGCGGACTCGTGCTGTCGTCGGCTGTGGCAGTTAGGCAGGTGCCACTGATGTCACGAGCGGTCGTGGCCGAGTGGTTAAGGCGTCTGACTAGAAATCAGATTCCCTCTGGGAGCGTAGGTTCGAGTCCTACCGACCCGGCGTTTTCACTCTATGGAATACAGAGCCGAGCGGCAATGCCCGACTGTATGGTCAGGCGATGTTACCTGGGGCTGTGCGCAAAGGGATTTTGACGGCTTTCCTCCATTCACAAAAATCTGGCTAGGGTGGAATCTTTTTTATTGACCATTAAACGTGGATGTGAAGGGAGCCTGTTGCCACGAGGGAAAAATGCATCGGCCGGGAATCGAGCCCGGGCCGCCCGCGTGGCAGGCGAGCATTCTACCACTGAACCACCGATGCTTGTGTGCGTAGCTTTCATTGAATATTTGGGGAGGGGCGGAATGGGCCACCGCCAGCAGTGTTCACTCTCTCTAGGTCAGGGTGGACACGCGCTACATCAATTATTAATATCAAACCGCTACGTTATTAATATCAAACCACAGATAAACTAACGCATACGCTTGGCACGGGAGGGGCAGACTGTACCGCATGCTACGAGTTTTGCGGTACAGAGGTAATCAGGCGGCTACTGACCTCGCTGGATGTAATGGTGACTGGCCGGGCGGGAGTCCTGCTTAGTTTTGTTTGGGGTAGGGCGGTCATTGGACTCTTAAGTACGTCTTCGAAACTGCGGCTCGATACACAGTATACGGCGGGAAGTTGAACAATCTTCAGACCTTGTTGACGTCATGTTGAATCACAACTGTTGGTGTTCCTTGCATTGTGCGTCGTATTTGGAGGTCTGCTGAGCTGGCGTTGCGAGGAAAGGAAATTCAGATGTGTATTAACCCTCGCACTGACCGGAAGTAAGGCGGCGGGTTTGGGATCTTTCCCGCACGACCTTTCTTTAAATAGGTTTTGGTTCAAGCAAGCTGGATTTTTATGCTTTCAGTAGATTCTCCTGTATCAAATTCGCACATATCCTGAGAATTTTAGATCTGAGTCATCTTAGTCAATGACAGCATTTGCTGGTAATAGGTTCTTTTTTGGTTGTTGGTGGGTTTTCCTGACTTGTAAATCAAGATTGTCACGCCCGAAGTGCGGTAGCGATTTTTCTTGAGCTTCATCACATTTCATATTTCTCCGGACGCCTGACCTCCAAATGGCATTTTGAGTCCAAATGTCACTTGAGTCACTTACCTAAATTGACCTCCAGGTCTGGAATGTTGATTAATAATGCTGCAGTATTGCTTCATTCAGCTTTGTCAACTTCTCATGCCATTCCAGCTGCCCTACCTCCACAATGTATTTTTCGTCCCCGAGGTCACTGTAATTTACTGTCCCAAGTTGACCTAAAGCTCAGGTTTTTCGTAATATTCGCTTAAGTGATGATTATCGGGGCCGAGATAGCTCGGTACCCTGAGATGACATTCGGCCACTTTTTCAAAACATACGCAGTGAATGCGTGGTCAGCTATGTCATATTTCACGGCACTGTCGTGCCCGTTTTGCCGTTCTCCCGGAAACATTGTTTGGGGGTGGCATCCACACTCCTCGTCCGACAAAGGTTAAGTTCTTACTGTTCCGAACTGGTAGAGTATTAGGGGCCAAGTTCCACGTTGTCAGGGAATCCAGCCCAGCATTGGGGGGAGGCAACTCAACATTTAGGGTAGCGGAGTATTCGGGGGCATGCTCCTCGAAAGAGATTCACAACGCAACTGATGTTGTCAGCTGGACAGCCGAGAAGGCCAGTGCAGTTGCAGAACTGAGAAGCCTTCCAAACGGCCCGGCTACCGGGCGTAAATATTCTTTGGCTTCTTGGCCACATGAAGCGTAATGACGTCAGGTTAGACATCGTGTAGGGCGAAATGGCAAAAAAGAGTTTCGAAACCGCGTTTTGAGGTGGTTAAAATAGGCACTGAAGTCGATTTTGCGCTCCAAAATTACAACAGGACACCTCAGAGCTGTGAAATGGCCTTAAGTCGCCTGAGACCATATCAGGTCATGGTGGCAAAAGCTGAAATGCATTCGCAATGCCTAATATGCATTCCTGAGCCAAGAAGCTACTAAACACGACAAAAAATATTGACCCACAGGACGGGTCATGAGCTCAGGTTTAGGGAGAAGGAATCTAAAAATGGCGTGTTTTGATGATAAGTGGTGCATAAATTAGCACTGAAGTCGATTTTGCGGTACCAAATTGCATGAAGACGCTGCAGATGCTTTGAACTGACGTAAGGTGACCTGAGGTTGTGCAAGGTCACCGTCATGGAAGCTGAGTTCATATCCAAATGTCCAGCTTCCAGATGCCCACTAGTCATTTCTGTCGTTTTTGAAACATATGGACAACAACTCGACAGTGACGCTCAAAACCCCACAAAGATAGCGAAATGAAACATGGCATATCAGGTCACCTGATGCAATGTGATGATGTGGATGTTGTGAATTATTCGTCGCCGTAAAGCGCATTCCGTTACCTTGCCTTCCATTGCCATGCACAGCATTGCTCAGGCCTTTTTAGGGGGCGAGGCTGGAGTTCTTAAAATTTCCCAGTTTTCACATATGTAACCGAAAAAGCCAGATTACTTTTCAGGTTTATCCACAAACTTTCCGTGTTTTGATCATACTGATGGCGAGATTTCCAATGAAAGACATTGCATTTTTCAGAAGTTTCATTTTTTTCTCCGTTTCTTTCGCCACAGAGGGGACCTGGCGTCCAAACGGCCTCGCCCTAACTCCGCCCGCCCACCTCCGAGCGAAATGTTTTCTCTAGAGATCTTAACCAAGTCCTCGAACGCGTGGGATTCGGTAAGATTGGGCGCAGGTCAACGTGTAGGTAAATTGCCGCACCATGGAAAATGCATCGGCCGGGAATCGAACCCGGGCCGCCCGCGTGGCAGGCGAGCATTCTACCACTGAACCACCGATGCTTGTACATGTAGGTTCTCTTGACCATTTCGGGAGGGGGCATGATGGGTGATCGCCAACTGTGTTGACTTTCTCCGGGTCAGGGTGGACACCTGCCACATCAACACCGATCTGAAACAGCAGTCAAAGTAACGCAACCGCCTGTCGGGGCGGACTGTGCCGCATCCTGAAGAGTTTTGCGGTGCAGAGGCAATCAGGCGGGTACCGACCTCGCTGCTCTGTAAAGCTGACTGGCCGGACAGGGGGCGGGTCCTGTTGAATTTTGTTTTGGGTGGAAAGGAGCGGGTAGGCGGACTCTTGGGACGTCTAAAAGTAAACGTACAAGCGATCGTGGCCGAGTGGTTAAGGCGTCTGACTAGAAATCAGATTCCCTCTGGGAGCGTAGGTTCGAGTCCTACCGACCGCGGTACATCTGTTTTCACGTCGTGGACACAAACCCGAGCATCAGTGCTCGACTGCAAGGTCAGGGGATGTTTCTCAAAGCTGTGCGGAAAGTGAATTTCCAGTTTTCTTCCATGTTGAAAAATCTGCGTTATGTTGAATTCATATCAGTGACTGCTCAACGTATACGTGAAGGGAGCCTGTTGCCATGAGGGAAAATGCATCGGCCGGGAATCGAACCCGGGCCGCCCGCGTGGCAGGCGAGCATTCTACCACTGAACCACCGATGCTTGTACACACCGACTCTTTTGACTGTTTCGGGAAGGGCATGGTGGGCGACCGCCAGCTGTGTTTACATTTTCCGCCTAAGCGTGGGCTCCTACGACAGCAGCATTGATCTCAATCCCCAGGCAGAGGAACGCACCTACCTGTCGGGATAAACCTTACGACATTCTGTGGAGTTCTGCGGAACAGAGGTAATCAGGCGGCGGTCGACCCCCCTCTGTGGAATTGGCTGACCGATGGATGATGTGACCAGATGCGCTTGCAGAATAGCCGTGGTGGACTCTCCCAGAATCACGTCTTGGAAACTGCTTTTCGAAAGACGATACAAGACAAAAAGTGGAATATGTCGTACGTGACGGACAACTTATTGAGTCACGACTCAAGTGTTCTCTGCCTATTATGTAGCAATGTGAGCCCTGCAGTCCCAGGCGTATGCAAATGGTGTTGCTAGGAAGAGACATTCGTTGGTCGTTAATGGATGGATGGGGGCTTGATTGTCATTTCGCGGTCTTGTTACCGCGTTCAGGAAAACTGTACACGTCCTCTGGGTGTCCAGGTGATGTTTTTTTGCAGCTGTCTCACTGGAAATGCGAGTTTTTCACTGGTGTCTCACTGCGTTACAACGCAGTTTGATGTATTGCTGACTGTATCTAACGCTTCTTTATCGCCTCGTTTTATAAATCAAAAGCAGTGGTTAATATGGCACACAGTACCGGTAAGAAGGTGTTGACATTCATGACTGATAAGTTTGAAGTTTTGTTTCTGCTTATACAGTTGAAGAAGTTGCGCATCACTAGAGTCGTTGTTTAACATCCCTAGGACGGCGTTCTGCATGTGCTCTGCGTTTCCGTTTCGTCGTCGATCGAAAATACTTGAGTGCATAGACTCTTGTTGAGGTGCATGATTCACAGGAGTACAACATTCGCATCGAGTAGTGGTTATCGGCCGAACTGAAGGCATTGATGTCGCTAAGTGGTCAGGTTGACATCGTGCAGTTACCATTCTGCGCGTGATTCTGTCACTGCTGTCTGACATCTGGAACCAATCACAGTAACTTCCTGCCATGCAATACATTAAAAGCTTGGCTAGGTTGGTTTTTGACGAGGGAGGGGAAGAGTAGTGGTTTTGTGTTAGCTGTGGAGCTGTGTTGGCTCGTATTAGTAGTGCAACAAATTACATGATTATGGATCATGTTCTATGTAGATGCCAAACTGATACGACAATCACACTTTTTCGACTGCTGGTCTCGATACTGTTTCTCATCCCTTTGATGGCTGTAGCGACCCCTGGAACACGGAATTGTGGTTATCCAAGAACTGATTACATTTAATCTGCGCTGCATAGCATTAGCCGGGGAAGAAATTGTCTTAACATTCATTGTCGCGTTTTGTGAACCCGTTGAGGACCAGTGGTACCTTTTGGTACCACGTGTGTGAAGTGAAATTTGATATACTGCTCCTACAGCTGGAGCCGGCTTAATGGCATTCCCACGTGTCGGCAAGACTTGAGCCATACCTTGTGAGTTGCTTATCAGTGTCTGGAATGGTAGTGGCGGTATTTGATGATGTCATAAATTAGCAGAAATAGTAATGCCTGAGGTTTCACTTCAAGTTATTATTTTGTTGTTTTTCTCATGATGTGATGTACTGTTGGCAGTGCTTATGTCAGGTATAGTCGACGCGACGTATCTACGACGCCTGTGTGACATAGATAATGGGACTGCGTTGGTATGTGGTACCGCCAAAGCTTGGCAGTAAAAAAGGATCCTTGCACTCTGGAAGCAGAGATAAATCGTGACCTGGGTGATCCTGAGCAGGCGGACCCCCTCCCCCCAGCTCGAACGCCAGGAGCTGACAGCATTCCAGCACAGACAGGCGACGCAGGGAGGGAAAAACGTGCCGTTGTGGCAGTTTGTTCCTCCCGAGTACACTGGATGCGTTCGATTCGGCTCCACGCAGCTCCCTTCAGAACGTCACGGGCTGCGTCTGGATGTACACTGGTGGATATCGTAGGTTAGATGCCGGAAGTAATGCAGCGCGTCCTGACGGAGACTGTGCAGTGCGCTCCGCACGTGAAAAACTACCCGCTCTTCTCGATGGATGACGGCGACCTGATGGCGTTCATCGGGACTCTCATCTTCTCTGTATATGTCACGTGCCAAGCGAAAAGCCCTGTTGGTAAGATGCACAAGATCTGATCCATTACGTAGTTCGGGAGGCTATGCCATGTAAATACATGAAGATAACACAGAATCTTCGTGTCCAGGGTAACTGAAAGCAGCAGACCAACACTCATCTAGGCTTTAAGGTCCGGCGATTAATCAACATGCCGAACGAGTCGTTCCGGAAATTTGGCATATTCCAAGAAAAAAGTCGCAACAGACGAGATGATCGTCCTCTGGTATGGATGCCACGGCCGCGCGAAGCGAAGCCTATTTGTTTCAACTACAAACTGTAGGTCCTGTGCGGAGGTGGATACTGTCAAAAGTTGGACTTGTACTGTGGAAAGCAGCAGCGCCCTCATCTTCAGGACATGCCAATGAGGACGAGATTGATGTTTGACATTCTAAGTGTAGTTTCAGATCCAGGAGGTCACTATGCCCATTTCGACACCTTATTCCCATTCTGCGGACTTCTCATGGAGCTTGGGAACTGTGGCATTTGCGCCAGCGGTATTGTGAGAGAAAACCGGATGAACAAATCACCCACGAGACCAACAAAGGTCCTTCAAAGAGAGAAACGAGATGCGTTCGGCTACCGGTTCGAGACGACGGAAGAAATCCCGGCAGTCGTGGCAGTAAGCTGCGGCATCTGGGAAAATGCATCGGCCCCGGGCCGCCCGGGTGGCCGGCGAGCATTCTGTCACTGAACCACGGATGCATGGTCATGCTGACTCCCGAGAGTAATTGGGGACGGACGGGGGAGGGCGACCACCAGTTGTGTTCATTTTTCCAGGTCAAGGTGGACACCTGCCACAGCAGCATTGATCTCAAATCGCCGTCAAAAGAACACACCCGCCTGTCGTGGGCAGGCTGTATCGCGTCCTGTGGAGTTTTGCGGAACAGAGGTAATCAGGCGGCTATCGACCCCGCTCGTCTTTTGAATATCCGGGCCGGATTGGTGGTGTAACCAGTTGTGCTTGACGTGTAGCCGTGGTCGACTGCCTTAGCACCACGTCTTGGAAATTGCTGCTCGAAAGACGATACAAGACGGGAAGTGGAACACTTCGCACGTGACCCGATAACTTGTTGAGTCACGACTCAAGTGCTCCTTGGCTATTTTATGACAACGTCAACGTCGCAGTCGCAGGCCTTTGTAACTGGTGTTGCCAGGATGGGACATTGGTATGTCCTTAATGGATGGACGGGAGCTTGATCGTCATTTCACGGTTTTGCTATCCGGTTATTTCACGGTTATTTCAGCAGAACTGCTTGCGTCCTCTGGGTGGCATTGGTGGTGGCTTTTGTCCTGCAACTGTCTCACTGGAAAAGCGATTTTCTCAGTAGTGTCTCACTCCCGTGGAATGTGGGCTGACGTCTTGCTGACTGCATCCAGCGTTTCTTCATCGTCACGCTTTATGAATCAAAAGCAGTCTCTATTACGGCACGTGTTACTGGTAATAAGGCGTAGAAATTCGCGACCTATAAAGCTGGGTTTTTGTAGCTCGCGAGGTTGCGAAATTGTGCATTACTACCACCGTTGTTTGACCAGCCGTCTGTTGGTCCCCTGCGTTTCGGTTTCCTTGTTCCGTGGCCTGAAAACCACGCAGATAACATGAACAGGGTGACTACTGGCAGGAAGCAAGCTTTTCGTATTCAGTCATTGGCGCCACGGCTGGGCCACCTTGTCAAACGCTGCACCGTCCCGTATTTATCAGTCGTGTTACGACATATTTACCGATTCGCGTGGGATCGCTCTTTTTGTAGGTAAATAGCGTTTTGTTAAGGAAGAAAAAGATTGATTGAGGCTTTGCAACATTCGCGGCGGAACATCTGTCGAGATGGGGGGCAACGTGTTTTGTACTTCGCTTCTTTCCACGCACTGCATTAAGGTTAATGTTGAATGTTGTCCAAAGTTGAAGGGCACCTGTCCTCTCGCTCACTCCCCCCTCTCGTTTCTCCGGTCCCAACGCCCCTGTGCGCAAAATACCTGTTGCAAACGTGAATGCCCAGTGCAGTGGCCCACGCTGAAGACTGCAACGTCTAGATCAAGCACCGTTCTCTGAAATGGCCTGAATAACCACAGTAACGTCAGGAGAATTCGTACTGAGGTAATGAAGTACCATTCAGTTCAAACGAGGGAAATGGGTCTGCCGGGAATTGAACCCGGGCCGCCCGCGTGGCAGGCGAAAATCGCACCACTGAACCACCGATGTCAGCCGGCGTTATATGACATCGATCGCAAGGATGGGCTAATGGTTTAGTTCTGAGCTGATCTCAGAGCGTGGTTGTCGAAGCTATCGGTAACCCATTATCGCTGTCTGGCAGTGTTTCCCAGTAGGGTAGGAACATCCAGAAGAAGCTCGAGGACCAGACATATTTCCCAAAATCTGGAAACGCAAGTAGAGAAGCTGTCTTAAGTCATGTACCTTCCGGTTTCTAGTTTTGAAAATTAGCGCCGATGTGCTGTGCATGAAACCCAGTTTTGACTTCCGACCTTGATTTAACCGCGTGAAATTACATTTTTTCATCAGAAATATTCGTGAATGTTTGCCGTGATACTTTGCATATTTCATGTAAAATTGTAAGTTCTATGTTTAAAAGACTATTTTGGTGGTCATTTTTCCATTACTTTTAATCTCTCGAACGTTTAACATTGCCAAAAAAGGTCCAAGGTGCTCCGAAAATCTTGGCCTGCCTCCGCCTCTAGGCAAAGCGTAGGTATGAAAATCTGCCATAATACGTATAAAGAATAAACAGGAAAAGTCACTAAGTTTCGAGAATGCTCCAAAACTCCTGGAAAACGTCTGGGAGTGTCGAGCGGAAATGAAATGACGGAGACGGGAATTCTTAAATCTCCCCGTAACGGGGCCAGGCAATCGTTAGCATCACCTGCATCCGAAAAAAAACACTGATGGGGTCTGAACAGAGTAGCCAGCGGGGCGCTGATTTTTCTCCAGAAATTTAAACCAAGTTTCCGAAATTCTTAATTCCTGTAAACAAAGCAAGGTTGTACCAGTGCAGTGATATACTACTACGGTTGTACACTGAGACCAGTACGCTGTTTGAAGGAAGGATGAAATCACCAACGCCAGTCACTACATGCACCCCGAATAAACTGAGCAGCAATTGTTGGTTGATAACTGGGGCTAAAGGATGCATCAACGACGGGGTCATATGGCGCACGTGGCAACATCGAGTAAGGTGGAAAATGGGAGACCTATGTATAATGTCTGCGTGTCGCACCGTGTCCACCACGCGGAAACAAGGACTAGTGTACGATGGCTTTCACGAGGCAAGGATAAAAATTTCGGTCCTCTATCGATGGCTTAGTGTGTGTACACGGACCGGTTGCCGTGAGTTAGTACATTGTGTACATGTCGAACAGAAGAAAGGAGTTTTGGCAATGTTAGCAGCACATCTTTATGTCCCGGTAACGTTGTGAAAACTCCGTTCTTCTCCTTCCTAGTTCGACGGGACGTTGAGGCCTGATCTTTAACTTCATCATGTTAATCGATGCGGCAGGTACCGGTACATAAAATTTCATCTCAGTACCATAAGCGTAGCAGACACGCATGCGTGTCCCGTCTGGTAGGTTCTGACTGAGCGATTTCGGGACGAGTTGATCAGACCTCGCCGCAGGCTATCGTCCGCCCGCCAGTCACCCTGACCCCATCGGAGGTCAACGGAGACAAGTGGGGCTGCATTAAGCACCAACGCTATGTCCAAACCATGACACGCAGGCACGGCAGCGGTCAGCGACTTATTTCGAAATGGCTCGATATATGCATTTCAACTGGGCTGAAGGACAACGGTCAAGAAACATGCTTCCTCTGTAGTATCACCTCGAGTCGATAAGTGCATTTTCGGGGCGGACGGTGCTTGCACCGTAATTTTATTGTGACAAAATACCTACATTTTCCAATGTGGTGTCCGTGAACGCAGTCATGCAGTCACGAAGACAGAGGAAGCCGCTCTCTGTAAATGCTGCGATTAAGGGAACATTGTGCTTAGTTATCGTGGTGATTGATGGAAACAAGTTAGGATTATTGTTGTTTTCTAACCGTGGAGTGATTGTTTTATGGGTTTCACGTCTCTGAACAAAATTACCAACATCTTCCGAAGCATACTCGGCTGTCGCAATAAGTTTCGCTTTTATGTGCGCCCTCTGAAGAAGTTCACAGAGCATTGTCAATTTCCTCGTCACTCACTGCAATACAGGAAATGATATGGTATCGCGATGCTTGTGACAGACTGACTTCGGCGTCGTGTGACGGAGTCAGATTATTCGGCGTCGTGTGACGGAGTCAGATTATTCGGTGTCGTGTGACGGAGTCAGATTATTCGGTGTCGTGGACGGAGTCAGATTGTTCGGTGGTCCTGAGGACAGCCGGTTCCGACGATTCGTTGCCTTGTGAGTCGCAGATCTAAACCCTTTCAGTGGCGTCGAGATTCGAGCCCACAGCTTCGGCCAACATCGGAAGCCTTCCTCGTGCATCGCCGCAGCCAGTTCACTTGTTTTCCCGCAGCCAATTCGCTTGCTATACACACGATTCACATGGCAGTCTTATTCACTTGCCGTGGTGAAAAATTAGTACCGCCGACTGCGTCTGAAACACCGAGGCCATCTTGCTGCAGGGATTTTAACTTTTGATCGCACCCGGTTATGGGGTCCACGCTTTACGACACCACGGACAAAACGAACTGTACTTTACGCTGCACTTTAAAGCTTAACTACTAGACGTTGGTGAAGCCAAGGTTTCAACTGTCGAAATGTGCAAGGTCACAGACAGTATGCCAGAGCTACCAGAGTTCCGTACACCAGGTTACCCGAATGCGAAAGCGAAGCTTCTGTTTCGCTGAGGCTTTTAATGAAAAAAAAACGGTTGGGCTGAACACTCGGCTAGTCCGTGATACGGCGTTACCGCCTTCGTGGTTCGTTACCATCTGGCGAGGTCCCCTCTCTCGTGTATTTGAAAGGTCATTGACTGTTGTGAGCAGCATCTGTATTGATTTTCGAGTATATTTTGGGACGGATGGAGCTGTTTTATAGTCGCATATCAAGACATTTCGACCGGCGCACCACGCTGCTTGAAACAGTGTGGTTCGCTTGCGTGGAATGCAGTTGGGCTCAACATGCACTGGGCTAATCCTGCTCTAGCGGACCGACAGCTGCACATGTCTATTGCCGAATCAAGCCAAATCAATTGTTCTCTGGAGAGTACGCCAGAGAACGCATTTGTAACAGAATGCAAGAACAAGCGCACCAGTGAGAAGGTACAACAGCAAACTTTTCCGTTAAAGAGTGCATCGGCAAACGTAGCCGTGTAGGCAGGTCATCAGCAGTATCAGCCAGAGGAGAGTGCGTCACCAAGCTTGGGTCTGAAAGTTCACCAGTAAACTTAACTGCAGAACGAAAACGTTCAACAGAATCATAGTTGGGAGGATCTGGCATCGGAATTATGCTGGAATCCGGGGATTGTGGCGCAGAGGAGTACAGATGTGAAGGCAGCGGAAGCGGTTGGCACCTGTGACGGCGGAGAGTGCACGGTGCCCTCCCAGCACGGTGTCCCGGTGTTCCCCAGTCACCCAGAGGGTGGTTTCCATAGGGTATCCCTCGAACAAGCACAGGCGGCCTCGGTGGTAAAACGCTGTCACTGGAGAGCGACTCTGCTGATGGCGACTCTGCTGATGAGGAAGGCAAGCGGACTCGGTTGTTGAAAGCACACCAGCCGACCTGCGGTTACAAGGGCACACCAGCGGACCAAGCCGTTGGCGGGGGCACTGGAGCGAGCTGTGCTCAGGCGGGTGCTGCAGGGGATTCGGACGCAGGGGAATACATCAGGGACTCACGTCCTCGCAGGCAACGTGGTGGCGAATTATTCGTCGGAAAAGCCGCCAGCCGACCCACCTCTGCGGCGAGTGCGGCGAGGCCTCGGCCGCGGCAGATGACAGCGTCCTCAGGACGGGAGGACGGTCCTGCGGGAGGAGCGCACGCGGCGAGGACTCGGCCTGCGGGCGGCGAGGCGGACTCAGCCGTACGAGAGCACGCTCTGGGTGCCCTGCGCGCGGCTGGCCGGCCCGCCGGCCTCGCCGTCCGCGGCCGGGCAGCCTTTCGACGGCGGCGGCGGCGCCTCGGACGGCCGCTCGAACAGCGTCTCGACCTGCGCCAGCGACAGGCCCCGCGTCTCGGGCAGCACCAGCAGCGTGAAGAAGAAGCCGGCCACCATGACGGCGCCGTGGAACAGGAAGATGCCGCTGGCGCCCAGCGCCGCCATCATCGGCGAGAAGGCGTACACGGCCAGCACGTTGAAGGCGCTGTAGCAGGCCGGCAACAGCGAGCCACCCAGCCGGCGCGCGCGCAGCGGGAACATCTCGCCCACTAGGCACCACGGAATGAACGCCATCCCGGCCGAGAACAGGAAGCCGGCGGCCACCACCAGGACCAGCGGCAGCGCGACGATCCCCTGCAGCGCCGGCACGCAGTAGAACAGCACCAGGCCGGCGTAGCAGAGCGCCGTGCCTCCGCAGCTGACCAGGAGCAGCGGCCGGCGGCCGACGCGGTCCACCAGGCTGCCCGTCACCAGTATGGCCAGCACGCGGATGCCGCAGAACAGCATCGAGCAGACGGACGCCCCCAGCGCGAAGCCCGCCTGTCGGAAAAACTCGAGCGAGTACGACAGGATGGCCAGGTAGCCGGAGAAGGAGCTGATGAGCAAGAGAGTAAGCGTGATAATGAGCGGCGCCAGGCTGCTGCGCCGGGTGAACAGGCGCAGCGTGGCGGCCCGGCCCGGCTCGTCGTGGTCGTCGTCGTCGGCCGGCGCCAGGTCGACGCCGAAGAAGTCGGCCGCCCGCTTGGCCTCCTCCAGCCGGCCCTGCCGCATCAGCCAGGTGGGGTCCTCGGGCAGCGGCAGCAGCAGCAGCACGGACGGCACCACGTTCAGCGTGCAGCAGGCGGCCAGCCAGCGCCAGTTGATGCAGTCGCCCAGCGCCACCACGCCGATGATGGCCATGATGGCGACGATGTCGGAGAGCGCGTAGTAGGCGCCGCGGCGCGCGGGCACTGCCGTGCTGGCGATGTACTGCGGGAACACCGAGTACGGCATCCCGCTGCCCACGCCGGCCATCAGCCGGCCGAGCAGCAGCGCGCCGAACCCGCCGGCGAGGGCGACGGTCGCGTGACCAGCTGTGGTCGGCACCAGCGAGAGCAGCATGACGGCGCGCGGCCCGTAGCGGGCGCCGAGCCGGCCGGCCAGCAGGCAGCCGACGGCCGTGCCCAGGTACATCACCGACATCAGCCAGGCGCGCCGCTCGGCGACCAGCGTCAGGTCGCCGCCGGCCTGCTGCAGCTGCCAGTTGGCCGACACCCCCCAGCCGATGGCGATGCCGTTGCCAGCCGCGCAGCAGGCGCAGGCGACGGCCGCCAGCAGGTGGCGCGCCAGCCGGCCACCGCTCTCGGCTGCTGCGGCCGCCTCCTCTGGCCGACCCATGCTGGCGGTCGCGGTCAGGTGACGCCCGCCGGCCGGCCGGCGGCGGCGCTTTATAGCGACGCCGCGCGCCGCTGACGGCGAATATCTCCGGCGACGGCGCGGCCTCATGTCCCGGCACGGCCGCCGGCGCCAAGCACGCCCCGGCGGCGATGGCGCCACGCCGAAACCGGCGCGAGCCGGACCGGCCCGGGCCCTGGCCGGCCTCACCCGGTCCAGGCCCTGCGCAACTGCATGCTGATGGGCGCCGCCGGCCCCCCGGTGGCCTTAACCGACGGCGGCTTCGGATCGGAGAGATTCGCAGTCACGCCGTCCGGGCCTCACCCCGCTCCGGCCCCATTCTGTGGCATTCAGTTCAGCCTTGTCGCGTCATGCAGACGTGATGGGTTTGCATTGGCGCCTTCAAGTCATTTATCCCGCAGGTTGCTTTGAAACTTCAAGAGAGGATTCGGAATAACTCAGTGTTTTTTTGTTCTTTTTTAAGCCAGGGAGTTCTTGACTATGGAGAAAACAAGCTTTGACAAAAAGCTTTGACAGTTGTTTGCTCGAGCTCGTAAATGTAGGTCGGCGACCGGCATCGTATTGGTCTGCAGACGAGGCAACACTGATCTGGTCGAGAGTAAATAAACCACGGAGGACAGCGGAACACTCCAGTTTTCTGTTCAGAAAGACTTCCTGTTCCAGAGGCAGTAATGATCTCCTGTTCAGGAGGAAACAAACCGCCAAAAAATGCAGGGCACGCTAATCTGTTGTTCCGCAGGTCTCCCATTCCGAAGGAAACAGCGACATTTTTCATGTTCAGGAGGAAATGCATGTTCAGGAGGAAACACGTCACCGAGAATAACGGGACTCACGGATCTTCTGTTCAGTAGGTTAGAGTTTTGGACAGATTTTAATTTTGGCTGGAGTCAGATTAGTGATCTGGGTCTGGTTAAAGGGTGCCATGTCAAAAAGGTTTAGACACCGTCACATTAACAAATCGAAAGATATCACATTGTCTTTCGGTACATGACCTTATATTGCCAATGGCCTTTAAACGTTTATCTTGGAATTCTTCGAAAAGATTAGGTCAGTAATCCAAGGTCAAGGGAAGGCTGAGCCATTTTCGACAAATTGTTTTCTGCATTTTTTAGTCTTTAAACATTGCATTTGGGGAGTAGAGAGCTAAAACACAGCATCATGGTCATAAGTGAAAAAAATGGTTTGCCTCATTCAGTGCACCGAACGTCAGACCGAGGTCAAAGATATCTTCCGTCTTCTTTTCATCTCGCGTTTGAGTTAATGACATGGATTTTGGGGCAACATATCTTTAATTTTATGACACGAATTACTTTTTCACGTTAAATAACCCCGATGTGTAGGTACCACTTATCGCACTCTAGGGTCGCTTGAAGTCACTAAAGGTCATCTTGATTCAAGGACCTACTGGAACTTAAAAAGTTTGGTCAGGAAATTAAAAAAGGGTTTTTATGGATATTTTGGCATATTTTGGCACATCAGTACACGCAAGAGGGTGTGCGGTGTGCGCTCCAAGTCTCAAGCATTGCAAAATACATGTGTCAAATAAAGCGCCGTAGTGCCTTCTTGCAAATTATGTTGATAGTCAAAGACGCAGCCAAGGGCGGGGGGTCAGGTGGGCCCGCCCCCTCCCTCCCCCTTAGGCCTGCGTTTTTGTGGAAAACCATTGCACATCGTCTACCTGGCAAACGGTTTCCGTATGATTTCAGCTCACACTGAGCTCCGCCCCCCCCCCCCCCATTGAGAAAATCCTGGCTTCGCCCCCTGTTTATAACTATGCTTTCTGGAACAAAGGAAACAGTATGCTGCTTGTCTTCTTCACTGCTAGCACGGCTGGGCTGACAGGGTGAGATAGCAGGCAGGCTTTGCCCTGCTGCTATCTCACTGCTGCTGTAATGGCCGGCTACTGCAGGCCCGGGCAGAAGAGCGCGTTGCAAAACCACAGACTTTGATTTGCGAATAACAGCGAAAGCTTTTAGTTTAACTGATTTATTTTGAATGATGTAAGCTCTACTTTTACGGCGTTTTTCTTGTTGTTACGGTTCGTGACTTGGAAGGGGAAGGGTGTTTAGACACCCCCTCACCCTCCGGTACGGGAAAGGGAAAGGTGGATCCGACGACTGGTACGGGGCGGGTTAAAAGAAGCTCAAAATCTTCCCAGCCGGCCCAGTAAGCAGTCTTTGCAAGTCTCGCGCCTCAAAGCAAAACTCAAACTGAAACGAAACTACGGAATATGATCAGCTGAACGCAGTTAGCTGACTGTGTTTTCGGTCGAGTACGTCGAGTTGGCACGCCATCGAAGTCTGGGTGGCGGCATTCCGTTCGTCCGTCGAGTCCGCGTCAGCTGAGTCCGCGACGGACTACCGCTCGCGTAAACTGAGCTTTAACGCCTCACCGCCTCCCGCCACACACTTCCCTGTGGCGTGTGATGTTGATCAAGGCCATGCGGGACGGCCATCGATCGTGGAAAAGATATAACTACATCTTCGCCGCGGGCGGCAGACAATAAATGCAATAAGATTACGTAATTTGTGGCATAAATATAAAAGAGATCAATGACCTTGGGTGTTCAGAACTGCTTCCGGCGGTCGTTCATACTACTTTTTGCCGGTCCAGGTCGGAAATTCCCGACAAGGACGTTTTCGATGAAAGCATCCTGAATTTGAAGTGCAATTTGTAACACTGAAAACGAAAAATTAGGAATTTTTCTCGGTTTCAAGCAAATGATAATTATTTTAAGAACATTTTCACCGTGAAAAGTTTTAATTGGAATCACTAACCACATCTTCAAAATCTGACCTTCAAAATAGGTTTCATGGTCAAATAAAAAAAAAGATACTTTGGAAAATGTCATTAGCAAAAAGATGCAGCATATCGTCCTCATCTCAACGATACCTAGTTTTTTAATGTATCAGTTGGCTACCGAAATAATACACATTATTTCACCAAGGGTTTGGCCAAAAATCACCAAATTTCAAGATTTGAAATTGCTCTCACACAAAAACGGTTTGTCCGACCGAGCCAAGAAGTGAAAACATGAAAACTCAGCCACAGATTACGCACCAGACCAAATTTTATCAATGTTTGAGACTGTGGTGTGTTAATTTTGGTGGGTGCGTGGTCGAACTGTCGTGGAACTAGGGGTAAAGTGTTCACAATTTTCCCATCACAGTGCAGGCAAATGTAACGCGCATGGGCGAATGTCATCTCCCCAAACATGAAACAGTCAGGCTTGGAACACTACTTTAATCATGAACTGTGGGAAATACTCAAACTTCCACCTCCTTCAGGGGTGACTAACTCGATGTGGTACCTAATTGTACGCATGTGACCAGAACGAGGCTCGGTGCTCATCCGGGGGAATGCAATTCAAACCAATCTAAGGTGACGACAAAAGGCAGTCGGTATGTACGTCTTCTACAGTTCAGGCCACTGTTGACTAAGCCCACCCAGAAGTTCATTCCCATCATTTTCACACAAACACAATGGTGCTCTGAATAGCCATACGAGCCAGATTGAACCAACAGAAATTTACTTGCCCCGTTGAGCTTTTCCACGGCACACTTATAAATCCATGGTAATGCTAAACTGAAGATATGTGTTTAGTTGAGGAAGCTTACCGTTTATCGCTGATTCTTGTTCCGTCTGCCAAACTGGTGAAGAACTACAAGAACAGCCGCGAGAATTCCAGGTCAAAGAAAAGCCGATGTTCGTGCTCGGTGACATGAACATTAACATCCTAGCTACGAGACAGCCCTCTGAGTTTGGCCTGATCCAGATGATCGATCATCCTATTCGTCTGCTGCCGACTCCATTAGGACTGGACCATACAGTAACGAACGTCAAGGACTCGATTTCCAGAGCTGAAGTACTCAGCGCCCCCATCATCAGCCAGCAGCAGTCAGCGCCCCTGTCGGTCGGCTTCGGAAACTGCCGTCAGAGCGCACCACTCGAAACCATGGGGCGCGCAGATTGGTATGCTGTCTGCGTGGACCTGTTGCTGACCGACTGGACCGTTTTAGACACCGGCGATGACGTAAACAGAATGGTGGAAAACTTCAGGAAGACATGGTGGGCGTCCAGTACGGGCCGGCACTGCCCGGCCCGTACCGGACGCTGCCGCTGCCGGGGCTGCCAATGGACGGCCGGCAGCCCGGGGCTTCGCGATGTGACGTCAGAGCAGCATGAAGCGTACCCGGCCTGGCGGGATCTGCGCTGGCCCGAGTCCCGAGCAGACCTCTGCCGTCTGCGGAACCCAGTGAAGGGCCGGCTGGTGAGGGCCCGCCGAGATTTTCTTAGCCGCCTGCTCCTGACCGCCGACCGTCGGGAGTTCTGGGATAACTTCAGAAGTTCTTCCCGAGGGCTTCCGGCTCGACACCCACAGCCCAAACCATCAGCGAAAGAAAACAACGAATCAAAGCGGACCGCTTCAACGAGTTCTCGTCGGTGGGCTGACGAATCGCAGCCGACCTGAGGGATGACGTCACTGGCTTTTAGGCCCGCTACCGCCTGTCTTCGTCTCAGCGGCCATCCGGCTCCGACCTGCCACCTGACGGAGCTGGCGAGAGCATTAACTCGTCTGGAGCGGTCGGCTTGGACGGTGTCCCAGAAAGTGCAGTGGAGCGCAGTTTCGCAGCGATGGGCCCCACGTCTTGCGCACTGCTAGCGCGTCTGTGACGAGGGGTTTTTTCCCAGAAGTGTGGACATTGCCGAAGTTGTTGAGTCCATTTATAAAAGGAAAGGTGACGTGAACGAGCCCACTGACTATCCACCGATCTCCGTTCTGTCGCAGTTGTCGAAAGTGGCTGAGAAAAATGTGTGCGATCAGCTGTCTCGAGATGTAACAAATTTCCAACTGCCTGCGTGACATTTCAAGTAGCAACCACCTCGCTTGTGCCAATCTTTGAGGTCCAACTTTACTTACAGTCTCACTTTACAGTCTTTCGCCAAACTCCTACACCGTCACCCACACTGTACGAAGACCCTTCCGCTATGCCTTCAGAATCACAAAAGCATTCATGACGACGATCGGTGCGCTATTTATACTTAGTACGAAAGGAAATGACCCGGGCCAGGAGGTACGAAAATGACGTGATGTCAGCCAGCCAGAAACGGCAGCGTGAACAAACGAGGGGCGTAAACCTCTGGTGTGAGGAGTTCTAGACCAATCAGAGTTGGCGGTATCGTGTAGGGATTCCAAGAAGCACCGGATGCTAATCTGCATTGTTTTGTCGCTTATACTGACTTCTTCACGGGAAGTATCGAGCCACATTACTGATAAAAAGTGTCATTCAGCATGACACTTTCGTTGTTGAAACTGAGACGATCTTGGACATCCCAGACGTCTTTGTCTGAGTTCGTCAAACTTGGCCTTGAATGGCTGAACAATGGGACTTTCTGTAGATGGAGATATTTAAAGGAACTCTGGAATTTTATTTCAGACTTCTACGTTTACGCCTTTTCTCCTTACAGCGTGCATTTAACTGGATACCAGCTGAAAGGTCATGTCTTGGTTTTGTCGTACTTTCTTTGCTGCTAAATGTGTCTCCGGAAAAGAAAACTTTGTTTTGGGGAAATTATATCGGACATGATTTTTGCGCCATCTGGTAGAGAAATGATGTCGCACAGGTCGTTTCAAAACATTTTTGGAATTTGTCATGGAATGTGCTGTACCTCTTCCATTCTGTTCCCTTATAACATTATTTCGGCAATCAGAAGGCTTGAATAGTGAGGAGACGATGATTTCGGATTGCGCCTATAGTGCAACATGTTGTCACCATGCTCTGAGACGTCTTAGGGTTGCAGAAATTTCATGCGAGAAATTTTGGCATGCTACTGTCTCTCGTGGTCTTTTATACTCGCCTTTTGATAACGATCTCGATGCAAGAGAACTAAACGGTTCGCAGTCGGTAGGACTCGAACCTACGCTCCCAGAGGGAATCTGATTTCTAGTCAGACGCCTTAACCACTCGGCCACGACTGCCGCAGGACAAGGAGGTGCTGGCAGATTTGCATGCACATGCCTCCGCGACTAAGGCGTGCAGGCATTTATTCTGCCAACTTCGTCAGAGCTATGGCCCACTAGCGCTAAGCCGGGCTGTCATCAGAACAATGCTGGATAGCAGAAGGAGACTGTGGGAGCCACGGTAACCTCGAGCTCGACGTGCAGTTGAACCATCACCCCACCCCCTGCGATCGATGCAGTATGAAGCCTGCGTACAAGGCATCGGTGGTTCAGTGGTAGAATGCTCGCCTGCCACGCGGGCGGCCCGGGTTCGATTCCCGGCCGATGCATTTTCCATTGTTTTCAGTGCATGTTGCACCATTTAGGTTAACATCCCCTTAATGGTACTGTGACAATCGACGCAACTACGCGGCGTATGTCTTATCCAGGCATTGCAGTCTCTGACGAAGGAGACTGCATCGGGCCCATAAGATGCTAACCACGGCCTGGAAATCTTACAGCTAAATTCAGTGCAACGCGTTTGGCGTAGTGAAACGATGCAGCTGATACAACCCCCTTCTACTCCTTTACAATATTCCTTCCCTGCACGTGCAGTGAGTTTCCCATGGCGTAGTCATGAGTGTCATTAGAGCCATTAGGTACACACCTGACTTGGGCGCGGATTGATATGATTGCCTAGGTTTTGGGTAGGCAATGTTGTGCTTGGACTACAGAATGTAAATCATGGGAAAGAAATCTTCTGTGGGAACGTTTCTCCCCTCTCTTAATGATGTGTATGTAGCTTTACGTGTACGGAAACACCATGTTTTGGTTTTTCTTTCTCGTCCATCGTGCCAAATGTACTTTTTAATGGACATCAGTAAACCGGTTTTTGCCAGCTGCTGTATAATCGGGTTTTTGCGTCATGGTATGTAGACTGATATCGCTGAAATCGTTGGACATTCGATATACTTGTTATCGTTGTAACTCCTTCCTTTGATTGCTACATTCGTGGGCCAAGGAAGCCACTGAACACGACAAACAGTGTTGGCCCACGTGAAGGGCCATGAGGTCAGGTCATGCCATCTTCGGAGTAACCACGCAAAAAGGAGTCTAAAGGCCTGTTTTAATGAGCTCTCGAATGAAAGTAGGTAATGAGGTCGATTTTGCAGTCCAAAATTGCGCTAAGACGCTTCCATGCTGTTAGATAACCTTACGTTATCTAAAGTCATACGAGGTCACCGTAGTGGAAGCTGTGTTCGTTTTAGGTCGATTGATCGCACGGCGTGGTTCGTGGTAGATTTAAAAAAAAAATCGGACGTTGGCCTCTTAAACGTGACCTAGGTCAGTGACCTGGCAAGATCAGAAGCCGAAAATTTCACAGAACATGCGGAGGATTCTTTTCGCCTTTTCTTACACAGAAGATGTAAGAAAAGGCGAAGAGAATTTCATTGCCCTGTGCACTGTTTTTTTTTTGTTTTCACCGAAAGTCTTTAGAGGGGCTTAAGCCACCCCCACCTCCCGTTGACACGGACTAAAAGCAGTAAATGTCATAAAGGTTCATGGCAAAAATCGACCTGAAGCTTTTGTCCTGATTCGAATGGGGTACAAAGATCTGCTGCGTTGTTAATAATTCCTCAGTGTGCGTAGGATATTAGCTGTGTTCGAACCTTCTTCTTCCTTTGACCCTAAAGGCAGGACAATGGGGTTTGCATCAGGTGCAGCAAGCAGCCAGCTGCACCCGCTCTGGTACACTTGAGTGGTGTGCCTCGGCCGCGTGCGCCCTTGCGAGTTTTTGCGAAATTGCATGCCTTGGCTAATTCCTTGGAGTGAGTACTTGGTAAAACATTTATGAACGTGCTAAAATGGCATGTCTTGACCCCGTTACTATAAATCGATGAAGATACGGAAAGGCTACGCCAGAAAGTTTTCTTTCTCTGAAGTGGGTGTAATAAAACGCACTGGCCCTTTTAAGCAGAGAGAACATGGGGTGACCAGATGATGGTCTGGAATCGTGAGTGTCGTGTATGAGTTCCGACCACCATGCTGTGACACCTTATTGTTGCGAGAGTATTCCAATAGTAGAGTATAACGATAGCGACCTTCCATGCCGCGAGAACTATACTAAAGTCGCAGTCGGTAGGACTCGAACCTACGCTCCCAGAGGGAATCTGATTTCTAGTCAGACGCCTTAACCACTCGGCCACGACTGCCGTTGTTGTTGCTTAGCTATGCAGCTGTTCTGATCATCATGGCAAGCCTTGGAGGTAATGGCAGATTTGCACGCAAATGCCTGGAAGGATGCGGCTTGCAGACAGTTATTCTTTCATCCTCCGTAGACATATGACCGACCAACACTGAGTTGGGCTGTTATCAAGACAACGCTGGTTATTAACAGGCTGTGGTTGTACCCTCTGCCACGATAACTTTGAGGCCAAGTTGGATCTGAGCCATGTGCTTACCCCCTATGGTCGATGCAATATGAGGCCTGCATATAAGCAACGGTGATTCCGTGGTAGAATGCTCGCCTGCCCCGGGGGCGGCCACTCGGACCGTATTCTCGACCGACGTCTTTTCACTGTTTCAGAAGTAAATGCCGTGTTAGCAAAATTACCACAGCTTTAACGCTGCTGTCATAATTTACGTTCTCGGACTAGGGTGGTCCTCGAATGTTGTTTTGTGTTCTTTTCTAAAGTGTTTTTGCTTGTTTTTGTTGGACTCATTGAAAGAATGACGTGGGCTGTTATTTCTGCTCAAAATTCTGCTCATTTTGGTCTGGGTTTACCACTGTCACATGGAGATTGGGTGTCGTTTGCAGGACGTTGCAGTCCCCATTAATGTCTGTACGGGCAGCCAGCAGCTAGCACGAGGCACGCAGGCACGGGTCGGCTCGGGTTCTCATATGAAGCCGTCGGGATCCATGTTGTGTTTTGGAATATTAGGTGGCGCGGACTGGGCCAGCATTCAAGGAGCGCGATCTTGACTACTCCACGGATTGGCCGGCAGTCGGAGAACACGGTTACTGAAATGCTGGGACTGTGTTTCTGGACTGCCAGCCAAGCCGTGAAATAGTCAAGGTCGCCGTCCTCATCACACTGGCTTGCCCAGTCCATGGCACATGATGTTCCAAAATCAAGCAGCATGGATGTCGACGGCTTCATGCGGGAACCCGAGCCGACCCGTGCCCGTGTGCCTCGTACTAGCTGCTGGCCGCCCGGACAGACGGTACCGGAGACTACAACGCCCAACAGACGATATTCAGTCTCTGTGGGTATGGCACATGACTCTTCGTGACGGCGGTGAACGTCGATCAAAACAGAGGAAATTTTCCACAAACCATTCTTTCAATAAGTCCAACAAAAACACGGGAAAGTACTATTGAAAAAATTCAGAGCAGTATTTGAGGACCTTGCTACCTTACACAGAATGATATTTCTTTCAGCGCTGCGGTCTTGTTGCAGTCTCCGGCGTGGTAGACTCCATCGGGTACCTAAGCTCGCGAGACGCCAACCAGTTACAAGCTGACAGCAAGTCTGATGTAGCCGTTTGGTCGCGGTGAAACATTGTTGAAGTTATCTGTGTGAACTGAAGAAGGAATTTGCTGTCTCGGCAGTCGCGGTGTATAAAGTAATGGCCTCATTCCGACTGGATTACAGTATCGGTGTCTTTGTTGACGGTGTTGCTTTATGAAGTGCTGGCCGTTTCTGACGTTCATACGGCGAAATACGTCTGCCTCGTACGTTTTTATTCAGCCAGATTACCAGTTACGTCAAAGATACATGTTTGCGTTTCCCTTCTTTTTTGTTTTGCTGCTGTTGTGGGAGAGAATGGTAGCACGTTCTGCCGCGATAGCTCTGAGGTGATCTTAGAATTAAACAGTGCACCTTACCCCCTGCGACTGATGCAGTATGGGTCTTGTGTGCAAGCATCGGTGGTTCAGTGGTAGAATGCTCGCCTGCCACGCGGGCGGCCCGGGTTCGATTCCCGGCCGATGCATTTTCCCGTTTGAAGTGAGTGCTTTTCACCTCAGTCAGCGTCGTCTTAACGTTACTGCGGTAACTGGCGCCACTACGCAGAAGAGTGTTTCATCCAGGCGTTGCAGTTCCCGGCATGGATGACTGCAGCAAAAATTTACGCTGGCAGCACGGGTTTTGCAAAGCAGAAAAAACAACAAGCAAAAACAAAAAGCCCATGCCTTTCGTTTTGACCACGGCCAAGCTGTAATGCCCAAAGGAAGAAAGACTAAATCAGCGTGGTTGCAAAGCATGGAGTTCAAACGACTGCAACTTGCAGGCAATTTTTCTTTCTCGGCTTCTCGAAACATATAGCCTACTTACTGTGGTGTAGGATATTATAAAACATAGCTGTATTGTTAAAGAGATTATGCCAGAAATTTCTGTCACCGTCACCTTCCCCCGGCGATCGATGCAATACGAGGCTTGCTTGCAAGCATCGGTGGTTCAGTGGTAGAATGCTCGCCTGCCACGCGGGCGGCCCGGGTTCGATTCCCGGCCGATGCATTTTCCACTGTTTTCAGTGCATGTTGCACTATTTGGATCAGCATCCTCTTAATGGTACTGTGGCAATCGACGCAATTACGCGGCGTATGTCTTATCCAGACATTGCAGTCTCTGACGAGGGAGACTGCATCGGGCCCATAAGATGCTAACCACGGCCAGAAATCTTACAGCTAAATTCAGTGCAACGCGTTTGGCGAAGTGAAACGATGCAGGTGATGCAACCCCCTTCTACTCCTTTACAATATTCCTTCCCTGCACATTCAGTGAGTTTCACATGGCGTAGTCATGAGTGTCATTAGAGTCATTAGTTACACATCTGACTTCGGCGCGGAGTGATATGATTGCCTAGGTTTTGGGTCGGCATTGTGGTGCTTGGACTACAGAATGTAAATCATGGGAAAGAAATCTTCTGTGGGAACGTTTTTCCCCTCTCTTAATGACGTGTCTGTAGGTATTTGTACGGCAACACCGTGTTTTGGTTTTTCTTTCTCGTCCATCGTGCCAAATCTACTTTTTAATGGGCATCAATAAACAGGTTTTTCCCAGTTGGTATATAATCGGATGTTTGCGTCATGGTGTGCCGATTGACATCGCTGAAATCGTTGGGCATTCCATATACTTGTTATCGTTTTAACTCCTCCCTTTGTTTGCTACATTCGTGGGCCAAGGAAGCCACTGAACACGACAAACAGTGTTGGCCTACGTGAAGGGCCATGAGGTCAGGTCATGTCATATTCGGAGTGAACACGCAAAAAGGAGTCTAAAGCCCTGTTTTAATGAGTTCTTGAATGAAAGTAGTCAATGAGGTCGATTTTGCAATCCAAAATTGCGCTAAGACGCTTCCATGCTGTGAGATAACCTTACGTTATCTAAAGTCATACGAGGTCACCGTGGTAGAAGCTGTGTTCCTTTTAGGTCGATTGATCGTTCGGCGTGGTCGTGGATTGGTTCGTGGTGGACTTAAAAAATCGGAGTCTGACCTCTTAAACGCGACCTAGGTCAGTGACCTGAAACGCGCACAGGGCAATGAAATTCGATGAAAAAAAAAACGGTGCACAGAGCAATGAAATTCTCTTCGCCTTTCTTACATCTTCTGTGTAAGAAAAGGCGAAAAGAATCCTCTGCATGTTTTGTACAATTTCCGGCTTCTGCGCCTTTTTTCACCGAATTTCATTGCTCTGTGCGCGTTTTAGGTCACTGACCTAGGTCGCGTTTGAGAGGTCAGGCTCCGATTTTTTAAGTCCACCACGAACCACGCCGAACGATCAATCGACCTAAAAGGAACACAGCTTCTACCACGGTGACCTCGTATGACTTTAGATAACGTAAGGTTATCTCACAGCATGGAAGCGTCTTAGCGCAATTTTGGATTGCAAAATCGACCTCATTGACTACTTTCATTCAAGAACTCATTAAAACAGGGCTTTAGACTCCTTTTTGCGTGTTCACTCCGAATATGACATGACCTGACCTCATGGCCCTTCACGTAGGCCAACACTGTTTGTCGTGTTCAGTGGCTTCCTTGGCCCACGAATGTAGCAAACAAAGGGAGGAGTTAAAACGATAACAAGTATATGGAATGCCCAACGATTTCAGCGATGTCAATCGGCACACCATGACGCAAACATCCGATTATATACCAACTGGGAAAAACCTGTTTATTGATGCCCATTAAAAAGTAGATTTGGCACGATGGACGAGAAAGAAAAACCAAAACATGGTGTTTCCGTACAAATACCTACAGACACGTCATTAAGAGAGGGGAAAAACGTTCCCACAGAAGATTTCTTTTCCATGATTTACATTCTGCAGTCCAAGCACCACAATGCCTACCCAAAACCTAGGCAATCATATCACTCCGCGCCGAAGTCAGATGTGTAACTAATGACTCTAATGACACTCATGACTACGTCATGTGAAACTCACTGAATGTGCAGGGAAGGAATATTGTAAAGGAGTAGAAGGGGGTTGCATCACCTGCATCGTTTCACTTCGCCAAACGCGTTGCACTGAATTTAGCTGTAAGATTTCTGGCCGTGGTTAGCATCTTATGGGCCCGATGCAGTCTCCCTCGTCAGAGACTGCAATGTCTGGATAAGACATACGCCGCGTAATTGCGTCGATTGCCACAGTACCATTAAGAGGATGCTGATCCAAATACTGCAGCATGCACTGAAAACAGTGGAAAATGCATCGGCCGGGAATCGAACCCGGGCCGCCCGCGTGGCAGGCGAGCATTCTACCACTGAACCACCGATGCTTGTACGCAGGCTTCATACTGCATCGATTGCAGGGGGTGGGGTGCATGGTTCAACTGCACGTCGAGCTCGAGGTTACCGTGGCTCCCACAGTCTCCTTCTGCTATCCAGCATTGTTCTGATGACAGCCCGGCTTAGCGCTAGTGGGCCATAGCTCTGACGAAGTTGGCAGAATAAATGCCTGCACGCCTTAGTCGCGGAGGCATGTGCATGCAAATCTGCCAGCACCTCCTTGTCCTGCGGCAGTCGTGGCCGAGTGGTTAAGGCGTCTGACTAGAAATCAGATTCCCTCTGGGAGCGTAGGTTCGAGTCCTACCGACTGCGAATCGTTTAGTTCTCTTGCATCGAGATCGTTATCAAAAGGCGAGTATAAAAGACCACGAGGGACATAAGCATGCCAAAATTTCTCGCATGAAATTTCTGCAACCCTAAGACGTCTCAGAGCATGGTGACAACATGTTGCAATATAGGCGCAATCCGAAATCATCGTCTCCTCACTATTCAAGTCTTCTGATTGCCGAAATAATGTTATAATGGAACAGAATGGAAGATGTACAGCACATTCCATGACAAATTCCAAAAATGTTTTGAAACGACCTGTGCGACATCATTTCTCTACCAGATGGCGCAAAAATCATGTCCGATATAATCTCCCCAAAACAAAGTTTTCTTTTCCGGAGACACATTTAGCAGCAAAGAAAGTACGACAAAACCAAGACATGACTTTTCAGCTGGTATCAATTTAAATGCACGCTGTAAGGAGAAAAGTCGTAAACGTATAAGTTTGAAATAAAATTCCAGAGTTCCTTTAAATATCTCCATCTACAGAAAGTCCCATTGTTCAGCCATTCAAGGCCAAGTTCGACGAACTCAGGCAAAGACGTCTGGGATGTCCAAGATCGTCTCAGTTTCAACAACGAAAGTGTCATGCTGAATGACACTTTTTATCAGTAATGTGGCTCGATACTTCCCGTGAAGAAGTCAGTATAAGCGACAAAACAGTGCAGATTAGCATCCGGTGCTTCTTGGAATCCCTACACGACACCGCCAACTCTTGGGCGCCGAATGACCCTGCAGTCGGTGTGCCCCTAAGCCCCAATAACCAACCAACCAACCGCCAACTCTGATTGGTCTAGAACTCCTCACACCAGAGGTTTACGCCCCTCGTTTGTTCACGCTGCCGTTTCTGGCTGGCTGACATCACGTCATTTTCGTACCTCCTGGCCCGGGTCATTTCCGTTCGTACTAAGTATACGAAATGTATACGTACTAAGTATACGTACTCGTAAATAGCCCACCGATCGTCGTCATGAATGCTTTTGTGATTCTGAAGGCATAGCGGAAGGGTCTTTGTACAGTGTGGGTGACATTGTAGGCGTTTGGCGAAAGACTGTAAAGTGAGACTGTAAGTGAAGTTCGACTTTAAAGATTGGCACAAGCGAGGTGGTTACTACTTGAAATGCCACGCAGGCAGTTGGAAATTTGTTACATCTCGAGACAGCTGATCGCACACAATTTTCTCAGCGACTTTCGACAACTGCGACAGAACGGAGATCGGTGGACAGTCAGTGGGCTCGTTCACGTCACCTTTCCTGTTATAAATGGACTCAACAACCTCGGCAATGTCCACACTTCCGGGAAAACACCCCTCGTCACAGACGCGCTGGCAGCGCGCAAGACGTGGGGCCCATCGCTGCGAAACTGCGCTCCACTGCACTTCCTGGGACACCGTCCAAGCCGACCGCTCCAGACGAGTTAATGTTCTCGCCAGCTCCGGTCAGGTGGCAGGTCGGAGCCGGACGGCCGCTGAGGCGACGATAGGCGGTAGCGGGGCCTAAAAGCCAGTGACGTCATCCCTCAGGTCGGCTGCGATTCGTCAGCCCACCGACGAGAACTCGTTGAAGCGGTCCGCTTTGATTCGTTGTTTTTTTTTCGCTGATGGTTTGGGCTGTGGGTGTCGAGCCGGAAGCCCTCGGGAAGAACTTCTGAAGTTATCCCAGAACTCCCGACGGTCGGCGGTCAGGAGCAGGCGGCTGAGAAAATCTCAGCGGGCCCTCACCAGCCGGCCCTTCACTGGGTTCCGCAGACGGCAGAGGTCTGCTCGGGACGCGGGCCAGCGCAGATCCCGCCAGACCGGGTACGCTTCATGCTGCTCTGACGTCACATCGCGAATCCCCGGGCTGCCGGCAGTCCATTCGCAGCCCCGGCAGCGGCAGCGTCCGGTACGGGCCGGGCAGCGCCGGCCCATACTGGACGCCCACCATGTCTTCCTGAAGTTTTCCACCATTCTGTTTACGTCATCGCCGGTGTCTAAACAGTCGGTCAGCAACAGGTCCACGCAGACAGCATACCAATCTGCGCGCCCCATGGTTTCGAGTGGTGCGCTCTGACGGCAGTTTCCGAAGCCGACCGACAGGGGCGCTGACTGCTGCTGGCTGATGATGGGGGCGCTGAGTACTTCAGCTCTGGAAATCGAGTCCTTGACGTCCTTTACTGTATGGTCCAGTCCTAATGGAGTCGGCAGCAGACGAATAGGATGATCGATCATCTGGATCAGGCCAAACTCAGAGGGCTGTCTCGTAGCTAGGATTTTAATGTTAATGTCACCGAGCACGAACATCGGCGTTTCTTTGACCTGGAATTCTCACGGCTGTTCTTGTAGTTCTTCACCAGTTTGGCAGACGGAACAAGAATCAGTGATAAACGGTAAGCGTCCTCAACTAAACACATATATTCAGTTTAGCATTACCATGGATTTATAAGTGTGCCGTGGGAAAGCTCAACGGGGCAAGTAAATTTCTGTTGGTTCAATCTGGCTCGTATGGCTATTCAGAGCACCATTGTGTTTGTGTGAAAATGATGGGAATGAACTCCTGCGTGGGCTTAGTCAACAGTGGCCTGAACTGTAGAAGACGTACATACCGACTGTCTTTTGTCGTCACCTTAGATTGGTTTGAATTGTATTCCCCTGGATGAGCACCGAGCCTCGTTCTGGTCACATGCATACAATTAGGTACCACATCGAGTCAGTCACCCCTGAAGGAGGTGGAAGTTTGAGTCCCGCAGTTCATGATTAAAGTAGTGTTCCACGCCTGACTGTTTCATGTCTGTGGAGATGACATTCGCCCATGCGCGTTACATTTGCCTGCACTGTGATGGCAAAATTGTGAACACTTTACCCCTAGTTCCAGGACAGTTCGACCGCGCACCCACCAAAATTAACACACCACAGTCTCAAACATTGATGAAATTTGGTCTGGTGCGCAATCTGTGGCTGAGTTTTCATGTTTTCACTTCTTAGCTCGGTCGGACAAACCGTTTTTGTGTGAGAGCAATTTCAAATCTTGAAATTTGGTGATTGTTGGCCAAACCCTTGGTGAAATAATGTGCATTATTTCGGTAGCCATCTGATACATTAAAAAAACTTGGTATCGTTGTGATGAGGACGATATGCTGCATTTTTATGTCAATGGCATTTTCCAAAGCATCTTTTTCTTTTATTTGATCTTGAAACCTATTTCGAAGGTCAAATTTTGAAGATGTGGCTAGTGATTCCAATTAAAACTTCTCACGGTGAAAATCCCCTTAAAATAATTTTCAATTGCTTGAAACTGAGAAAAATTCCTAATTTCTCGTTTTCGGTGTTACAAGTTGCACTTCGAATTCGGGATGCTTTCATCGAAAACGTCCTTGTCGGGAATTTCCAACCTGGACCGGCAAAAAGTAGTATGAACGACCACCGGAAGCAGTTCTGAACACCGAAGGTCATTGATCTCTTTTATATTTGTGCCATAAACTACGTAATCTTATTGCATTTATTGTCATCTGCCGCCCGCGGCGAAGATGTAGTCATATCTTTTCCACGATTGATGGCCGTCCCGCATGGCCTTGATCAACATCACACGCCACAGGGAAGTGCGTGGCGGGGAAGCGGTGAGGCGTTAAAGCTCAGTTTACGCGAGCGGTAATCCGTCGCGGACTCAGCTGACGCGGACTCGACGGACGAACGGAATGACGCCACCCACACTTCGACGACGTGCCAACTCGACGTACTCGACCGAAAACACAGTCAGCTAATTGCGTTCAGCTGATCATATTCCGCAGTTTCGTTTGTTGACTTTTGCTTTTAGGTGCGAGACTTGCAAAGACTGCTGACTGGGCCAGCTGGGAAGATTTTGAGCTTCTTTTAAACCCGCCCGGTACCAGTCGTCGGATCCACCTTTCCCTTTCCCGTACCGGAGGGTCAGGGGGGTGTCTAAACACCCTTCCCCTTCCAAGTCACGAATCGTAACAACAAGAAAAACGCCGTAAAAGTAGAGCTTACATCATGCAAAATAAATCAGTTAAACTAAAAGCTCTCACTGTTATTCGCAAACCAAAGTCTGTGATTTGCGAACAAACAACTGTCAAAGCTTTAAATCAAAGCTTTTTGTCAAAGCTTCTTTTCTCCACAGTCAAGAACTCCCTGGCTTAAAACGAAAAAAAACACTTGAGTTATTCCGAATCCCCACTTGAAGTTTCAAAGCAACCTGCGGGATAAATGACTTGAAGGCGCCAATGCAAACCCATCACGTCTACATGACGCGACAAGGCTGAACTGAATGCCACAGAATGCGGCCGGAGCGGGGTGAGGCCCGGACGGCGTGACTGCGAATCTCTCCGATCCGAAGCCGCTGTCGGTTAAGGCCACCGGGGGGCCGGCGGCGCCCATCAGCATGCAGTTGCCCAGGGCCTGGACCGGGTGAGGCCGGCCGGGCCCGGGCCGGTCCGGCTCGCGCCGGTTTCGGCGTGGCGCCATCGCCGCCGGGGCGTGACTGGCGCCGGCGGCCGTGCCGGGACATGAGACCGCGCCACCGCCGGAGATATTCGTCGTCAGCGGCGCGCGGCGTCGCTATAAAGCGCCGCCGCCGGCCGGCGGGCGTCACCTGACCGCGACCGCCAGCATGGGTCGGCCAGAGGAGGCGGCCGCAGCAGCCGAGAGCGGTGGCCGGCTGGCGCGCCACCTGCTGGCGGCCGTCGCCTGCGCCTGCTGCGCGGCTGGCAACGGCATCGCCATCGGCTGGGGGGTGTCGGCCAACTGGCAGCTGCAGCAGGCCGGCGGCGACCTGACGCTGGTCGCCGAGCGGCGCGCCTGGCTGATGTCGGTGATGTACCTGGGCACGGCCGTCGGCTGCCTGCTGGCCGGCCGGCTCGGCGCCCGCTACGGGCCGCGCGCCGTCATGCTGCTCTCGCTGGTGCCGACCACAGCTGGTCACGCGACCGTCGCCCTCGCCGGCGGGTTCGGCGCGCTGTTGCTCGGCCGGCTGGTGGTCGGCGTGGGCAGCGGGATGCCGTGCTCGGTGTTCCCGCAGTACGTCGCCAGCACGGCGGTGCCCGCGCGCCGCGGCGCCTACTACGCGCTCTCCGACATCGTCGCCATCATGGCCATCATCGGCGTGGTGGCGCTGGGCGACTGCATCACCTGGCGCTGGCTGGCCGCCTGCTGCACGCTGAACGTGATGCCGTCCGTGCTGCTGCTGCTGCCGCTGCCCGAGGACCCCACCTGGCTGATGCGGCAGGGCCGGCTGGAGGAGGCCAAGCGGGCGGCCGACTTCTTCGGCGTCGACCTGGCGCCGGCCGACGACGACGACCACGACGAACCGGGCCAGGCCGCCACGCTGCGCCTGTTCACCCGGCGCAGCAGCCTGGCGCCGCTGATTATCACGCTTACTCTCGTGCTCAACAGCTCCTTCTCCGGCTACCTGGCCATCCTGTCGTACTCGCTCGAGTTTTTCCGACAGGCGGGCTTCGCGCTGGGGGCGTCCGTCTGCTCGATGCTGTTCTGCGGCATCCGCGTGCTGGCCATACTGGTGACGGGCGGCCTGGTGGACCGCGTCGGCCGCCGGCCGCTGCTCCTGTTCAGCTGCGGAGGCACGGCGCTCTGCTACGCCGGCCTGGTGCTGTTCTACTGCGTGCCGGCGCTGCAGGGGATCGTCGCGCTGCCGCTGGTCCTGGTGGTGGCCGCCGGCTTCCTGTTCTCGGCCGGGCTGGCGTTCATTCCGTGGTGCCTAGTGGGCGAGATGTTCCCGCTGCGCGCGCGCCGTCTGGGCGGCTCGCTGTTGCCGGCCTGCTACAGCGCCTTCAACGTGCTGGCCGTGTACGCCTTCTCGCCGATGATGGCGGCGCTGGGCGCCAGCGGCATCTTCCTGTTCCACGGCGCCGTCATGGTGGCCGGCTTCTTCTTCACGCTGCTGGTGCTGCCCGAGACGCGGGGCCTGTCGCTGGCGCAGGTCGAGACGCTGTTCGAGCGGCCGTCCGAGGCGCCGCCGCCGCCGTCCAAAGGCTGCCCGGCTGCGGACGGCGAGGCCGGCGGGCCGGCCAGCCGCGCGCAGGGCACCCAGCGCGTGCTCTCGTACGGCTGAGTCCGCCTCGCCGCCCGCAGGCCGAGTCCTCGTCGCGTGCGCTCCTCCCGCAGGACCGTCCTCCCGTCCTGAGGACGCTGTCATCTGCCGCGGCCGAGGCCTCGCCGCACTCGCCGCAGAGGTGGGTCGGCTGGCGGCTTTTCCGACGAATAATTCGCCACCACGTTGCCTGCGAGGACGTGAGTCCCTGATGTATTCCCCTGCGTCCGAATCCCCTGCAGCACCCGCCTGAGCACAGTTCGCTCCAGTGCCCCCGCCAACGGCTTGGTCCGCTGGTGTGTCCTTGTAACCGCTGGTCGGCTGGTGTGCTTTCAACAACCGAGTTCGCTTGCCTTCCTCAGCAGCAGAGTCGCTCTCCAGTGACAGCGTTTTACCACCGAGGTCGCCTGTGCTTGTTCGAGGGATACCCTATGGAAACCACCCTCTGCGTGACTGGGGAACACCGGGACACCGTGCTGGGAGGGCACCGTGCACTCTCCGCCGTCACAGGTGCCAACCGCTTCTGCTGCCTTCACATCTGTACTCCTCTGCGCCACAATCCCCGGATTCCGGCATAATTCCGATGCCAGATCCTCCCAACTATGATTCTGTTGTTGAACGTTTTCGTTCTGCAGTTAAGTTTACTGGTGAACTTTCAGACCCAAGCTTGGTGACGCACTCTCCTCTGGCTGATACTGCTGATGACTTTCCTACACGGCTACGTTTGCCGATGCACTCTTTAACGGAGAAGTTTGCTGTTGTACCTTCTCACTGGTGCGCTTGCTCTTGCATTCTGTTACAAATACGTTCTCTGGCGTACTCTGCAGAGAATAATTGATTTGGCTTGATTCGGCAACAGACATGTGCAGCCGTCGGTCCGCTAGAGCAGGATTAGCCCAGTGCATGTTGAGCCTAACTGTACTCCACGCAAGCGAACCACACTGTTTCGAGCAGCGTGGTGCGCCGGTCGAAATGTCTTGATATGCGACTATAAAACAGCTTCATCCGTCCCAAAATATACTCGAAAATCAATACAGATGCTGCTCACAACAGTCAATGACCTTCCAAATACACGAGAGAGGGGACCTCGCCAGATGGTAACGAACCACGAAGGCGGTAACGCCGTATCATGGACTAGCCGAGTGTTCAGCCCAACCGTTTTTTTTTTCATTAAAAGCCTCAGCGAAACAGAAGCCTCGCATTCGGGTAACCTGGTGTACGGAACTTTGGTAGCTCTGGCATACTGTCTGTGGCCTTGCAAATTTCAACAGTTGAAACCTTGGCTTCACCAACGTCTAGCAGTTAAGGTTTAAAGTGCAGTGTAAAGTACAGTTCGTTTTGTCCGTGGTGTCGTAAAGCGTGGACCCCATAACCAGGTGCGATCAAAAGTTAAAATACCTGCAGCAAAATGGCCTCGGTGTTTCAGACGCAGTCGGCAGTACTAATTTTTCACCACGGCAAGTGAATAAGACTGCCATGTGACCTGGCTGCGTGTGTATAGCAAGCGAATTGGCTGCGGGAAAGCAAGTGAACTGGCTGCGGCGATGCACGAGGAAGGCTTCCGATGTTGGCCGAAGCTGTGTGCTCGAATCTCGACGCCACTGAAAGGGTTTAGATCTGCGACTCACAAGGCAACGAATCGTCGGAACCGGCTGTCCCCAGGACCACCGAACAATCTGACTCCGTCCACGACGCCGAATAATCTGACTCCGTCACCCGACGCCGAATAATCTGACTCCGTCACACGACGCCGAATAATCTGACTCCGTCACACGACGCCGAAGTCTGTCTCTCACAAGCATCGCGATACCATAACATTTCCTGTATTGCAGTGAGTGACGAGGAAATTGACAATGCTCTGTGAACTTCTTCAGAGGGCGCACATAAAAGCGAAACTTATTGCGACAGCCGAGTATGCTTCGGAAGATGTTGGTAATTTTGTTCAGAGACGTGAAACCCATAAAACAATCACTCCACGGTTAGAAAACAACAATAATCCTAACTTGTTTCCATCAATCACCACGATAACTAAGCACAATGTTCCCTTAATCGCAGCATTTACAGAGAGCGGCTTCCTCTGTCTTCGTGACTGCATGACTGCGTTCACGGACATCACATTGAAAAATGTAGGTATTTTGTCACAATAAAATTACGGTGAAAGCACCGTCCGCCCCGAAAATGCACTTATCGACTCGAGGTGATACTACAGAGGAAGCATGTTTCTTGAACGCTGTCCTTCAGCCCAGCTGAAATGCATATATCGAGCCATTTCGAAATAAGTCGCTGACCGCTGCCGTGCCTGCGTGTCATGGTTTGGACATAGCGTTGGTGCTTAATGCAGCCCCACTTGTCTCCGTTGACCTCCGATGGGGTCAGGGTGACTGGCGGGCGGACGATAGCCTGCGGCGAGGTCTGATCAAGTCGTCCCGAAATCGCTCAGTCAGAACCTACCAGACCGGACACGCATGCGTGTCTGCTACGCTTATGGTACTGAGATGAAATTTTATGCACCGGTGCCTGCCGCATCGATTAATATGATAGATCAGGCCTCAACGTCCCGCCGAACTAGGAAGGAGAAGAACGGAGTTTTCACAACGTTACCGGGACATAAAGATGTGCTGCTAACATTGCGAAAACTTCTTTCTTCTGTTCGACATGTACACAATGTACTAACTCACGGCAACCGGTCCGTGTACACACACTAAGCCATCGATAGAGGACCGGAATTTTTATCCTTGCCTCGTGAAAGCCATCGTACACTAGTCCTTGTTTCCGCGTGGTGGACACGGTGCGACACGCAGGCATTATACATAGGTCTCCCATTTTCCACCTTACTTGATGTTGCCACGTGCGCCATATGACCCCGTCGTTGATGCATCCTTTAGCCCCAGTTATCAACCAACAATTGCTGCTCAGTTTATTCAGGGTGCATGTAGTGACTGGCGTTGGTGATTTCATCCTTCCTTCAAACAGCGTACTTGTCTTAGTGTACAACCGTGGTAGTATATCATTGCACTGGTACAACCTTGCTTTGTTTACAGGAATTAAGAATTTCGGAAACTTGTTTTAAATTTCTGGAGAAAAATCAGCGCCCCGCTGGCCACTCCATTCAGACCCCATCAGTGTTTTTCCGGATGCAGGTGATGCTAACGATTGCCTGGCCCCGTTACGGGGAGATTTAAGAATTCCCGTCTCCGTTATTTCTTTTCCGCTCGACACCCCCAGACGTTTACCAGGAGTTTTGGAGGATTCTCGAAACTTAGTGACTTTTCTTGTTTATTCTTTATACGTATTATGGCAAATTTTCATACCTACGCTTTGCCTAGAGGCGGAGGCAGGCCAAGATTTTCGGAGCACCTTGGACCTTTCTTGGCAATGTTAAACGTTCGAGACATTAGAAGTAATGGAAAAATGACCATCAAAATAGTCTTTTTAACATAGAACTTACAATTTTAGATGAAATATGCGAAGTATCACGGCAAACATTCACGAATATTTCTGATGAAAAAATGTAATTTCACGCGGTTAAATCAAGGTCGGAAGTCAAAACTGGGTTTCATGCACAGCACATCGGCGCTAATTTTCAAAACTAGAAACCGGAAGGTACATGACTTAAGACAGCTTCTCTACTTGCGTTTCCAGATTTTGGGAAATATGTCTGGTCCTCGAGCTTCTTCTGGATGTTCCTACCCTACTCGGAAACACTGCCAGACAGCGTTAATGGGTTACCGATAGCTTCGACAACCACGCTCTGAGATCAGCTCAGAACTAAACCATTAGCCCATCCTTGCGATCGATGCCATATAACGCCGGCTGACATCGGTGGTTCAGTAGTGCGATTTTCGTCTGCCACGCGGGCGGCCCGGGTTCAATTCCCGGCAGACCCATTGCCCTCGTTTGAACTGAATGGTACTTCATTACCTCAGTACGAATTCTCCTGACGTTACTGTGGTTATTCAGGCCATTTCAGAGAACAGTGCTTGATCTAGACGTTGCAGTCTTCAGCGTGGGCCACTGCACTGGGCATTCACGTTTGCAACAGGTGTTTTGCGCACAGGGACGTTGGGACCGGAGAAACGAGAGGGGGGAGTGAGCGAGAGGACAGGTGCCCTTCAACTTTGGACAACATTCAACATTAATCGTAATGCAGTGCGTGGAAAGAAGCGAAGTAAAAAACACGTTGCCCCCCATCTCGACAGATGTTCCGCCGCGAATGTTGCAAAGCCTCAATCAATCTTTTTCTTCCTTGACAAAACGCTAGTTACGCACAAAAAGAGCGATCCCACGCGAATCGGTGAATATGTCGTAACGCGACTGATAAATACGGGACGGTGCAGCGTTTGACAAGGTGGCCCAGCCGTGGCGCCAATGACTGAATACGAAAAGCTTGCTTCCTGCCAGTAGTCACCGTGTTCATGTCATCTGCGTGGTTTTCAGGCCACGGAACAAGGAAACCAAGACGCAGGGGACCAACAGACGGCTGGTCAAACAACGGTGGTAGTAATGCACAATTTCGCAACCTCGCGAGCTACAAAAACCCAGCTTTATAGGTTGCGAATTTCTACGCCTTATTACCCGTAGCACATGCCGTAATAGAGACTGCTTTTGATTCATAAAGCGTGACGATGAAGAAACGCTGGGTGCAGTCAGCAAGACATCAGCCCACATTCCACGGGAGTGAGCCACTTCTGAGAAAATCGCTTTTCCAGTGAGACAGTTGCAGGACAAAACTTAGCCACCACCAATGCTACCCAGAGGACGCATGCAGTTTTGCTAAAATAACCGTGAAATAACCGGATAGTAAAACCGTAAAATGACGACCAAGCTAACACCCATTCTTCCCTATTCCCCTTAGACGGTATTCCGGCCGATTCCCGGCAGGGGGCGGATCCCCCCCCTGAGATCTCGAGAACTACTTATCCATTTCATCGCAACAAATGGCAATCGATTTGCCGTGACGTGAACTACATTTTGATAAAAAGAAATTTTTAAAATTTTGAAATTTGTGGATACAGGGGGCAAAAATGTCAAATGGGAGGTTTTTTTTTATACTTTTTTTTTTGTTTATAAAAAAAAAAAAAAAAAATTAAGGGGGGGTTGAATAAAAATTTTTAAATTTTTTAAATTTTAATTCCCCCCGTTTTGGTTTTTTGCTTGCCAATTCCAGACTTTTTAACGCAGCTTCACGAAACTTGGCCACTTTTCCTAGCTATTCTTTCTACGTGCCGTGACAAAATTTCAAAATTCTACTTTGCTCAGGGGCAGAGCCAGGTAACGTTTTTCGGAGGCACCTCACGCCTTTTTTGGCCATGTTGAGGGTAAAACGAAAATGTCTGCCAAAAACAGATTTTTTAAGATAGGACTTAAAACTTTATATGGATCTATAGCTAAATAGTTGGGCAATGTGCACATGTAATTTTCTTTACCTGATACAGTCGGCAATACATCAAACTGCGTTCTAAGGCAGTGAGACACCAGTGAAAAACTCGCATTTCCAGTGAGACAGCTGCAAAAAAGGCATCACCTGGACACCCACAGGACGCGTACAGTTTTCCTGAACGTCGGTAACAAGACCGCGACATGACAGTCAAGCCCTCATCCATCCATTAACGACCCACGAATGTCTCTTCCTAGCAACACCACTTGCATACGCCTGGGACTGCAAGGCTCACGTTGCTACACAATAGGCAGAGAACACTTGAGTCGTGACTCACCAAGTTGTCCGTCACGTACGACGTATTACACTTTTTGTCTTGCATCGTCTTTCAAAAAGCAGTTTCCGAGACGTGATTCTGGGAGAGTCGACCACGGCTATTCTGCAAGCGCATCTGGTCACATCACCCATCGGTCCGCCAATTCCACAGAGGGGGGTCGACCGCCGCCTGATTACCTCTGTTCCGCAGAACTCCACAGGATGTCGTGAGGTTTATCCCGACACGTAGGTGCGTTCCTCTGCCTGGGGCTTGAGATCAATGCTGCTGTCGTAGGAGCCCACGCTTAGGCGGAGAATGTAAACACAGCTGGCGGTCGCCCACCATGCCCTTCTCGAAACAGTCAAAAGAGTCGGTGTGTTCAAGCATCGGTGGTTCAGTGGTAGAATGCTCGCCTGCCACGCGGGCGGCCCGGGTTCGATTCCCGGCCGATGCATTTTCCCTCATGGCAACAGGCTCCTTTCACGTATACGTTGAGCAGTCACTTATATGGATTCAACATAACGCAGATTTTTCAACATGGAAGAAAACTGGAAATTCATTTTGCGCACAGCTCTGAGAGACATCCCCTGACCTCGCAGTCGAGCACTGATGCTCGGGTTTGTGTCCACGACGTGAAAACAGATGTAGCGCGGTCGGTAGGACTCGAACCTACGCTCCCAGAGGGAATCTGATTTCTAGTCAGACGCCTTAACCACTCGGCCACGACCGCTTGTACGTTTACTTTTAGACGTCCTAAGAATCCGCCTACCCGCTCCTTTCCACCCAAAACAAAATTCAACAGGACCCGCCCCCTGTCCGGCCAGTCAGCTTTACAGAGCAGCGAGGTCAGTACCCGCCTGATTGCCTCTGCACCGCAAAACTCTTCAGGATGCGGCACAGTCCGCCCCGACAGGCGGTTGCGTTACTTTGACTGCTGTTTCAGATCAGTGTTGATGTGGCAGGTGTCAACCCTGACCCGGAGAAAGTCAACACAGTTGGCGATCACCCATCATGCCCCCTCCCGAAACGGTCAAGAGAACCTACATGTACAAGCATCGGTGGTTCAGTGGTAGAATGCTCGCCTGCCACGCGGGCGGCCCGGGTTCGATTCCCGGCCGATGCATTTTCCATGGTGCGGCAATTTACCTACCTGATTTTACGCCTCACAATGAAGCGGACGAACTGCTGTTGTGGTCAAGGAAAAATGGCCATTAGAACGTTCCTAAAATTCCACGGCCCTAGCAATTTTTAGGCTACTACTTCCCAAGCGTGTGGTTGACGTTCAAACAAAATGCTGGTGGGCCTCGCCATCCCTACCCTTTGCTTTGCTTCAGCCGTAGAGTTAAAGAAACGGTGACATTGATTCCAGTTCCTGCAAGCTACATAGAACATGATGAAGTCTGATGGCATTTGATGACTTACAGTAAAAAAAATACACGGCCCGGCTACTACTACTGTCTTACTCTCTCCGTTGTCAAATCCATCTAAGCCCAACCTTGATACGTTGGCTGGTAACAGACTGTTGTCGATCCCCGGCGTTAGCTGCATCAAGGAATATCACGCCGCTCAAGAGAGTAGCCTGCAGCTGGTAATAAGGCGACTTAGAGAAAACCATAGCACGATGCAGATGTGATTGTGCTGTAAATGATGCAGCTCGAAGTGAGTTGACATGAGTCAGCAGGAGTTCGCACCGCGCCATACGCCGTCCACTGCTGTGGATTTTATCTCCCACAATAATGCACTTTCTCAAAACGATGGAACGGCAAGCGTAGGATAAGCAGAAAGTCGTTTCAAGAATGGTGAGGTAGCGTCGTCGTCATGATGCGTGATACAGTGTGTCCCCGACAGGCGGGTGCGTTCCTTTCACTGCGGCCTGAGATCAGTGCTGCTGTCGTAGGTGCCCACCTTCGCCCGAGAAAATGTGAACACATCTGGCGACCGCTCCCCCCCCTCCACCCCTCCTGAATCACGTAACTGAGCCGACGTATATAGGCATCGGTGGTTCAGTGGTAGAATGCTCGCCTGCCACGCGGGCGGCCCGGGTTCGATTCCCGGCCGATGCATTTTCCTCGATGCGATAGCCTGCCTGTATGTTGAGTCGTGACAAGTAGTCAACACAGCCTGTATAACTTTCCGGGAATGGAACAAAACGGAAATTCTTTCGTGAAGGGCCTTTAATAACATCACCTTTTCTTACAGTCCGACACTGGAGCAGACGTGCTCGAGTTCGTGTCCATGAGGTGAAAACAGATGTTCCGCGGTCGGTAGGACTCGAACCTACGCTCCCAGAGGGAATCTGATTTCTAGTCAGACGCCTTAACCACTCGGCCACGACCGCTCATGCAAGCGGCAATCTGGCGGCAGCAGTGCCCGCATGTCTGTCACAACACGACGAGAACACTAACAGAAATATGGCGGTGGAGTTGCGTGAGGCCCACCACATGCCTGACAGGCGCTGATTTCACGCCTCACAATGGAGCGGACGAGCTGGTCTGGTGGTCAAGGAAAAAAATGGCCGTTGGAAGGTTTCTAAAATTTCAGGGCCATAGGCTAGACTGCTTCTTCCCAAGCCGACGCCACGTGGTTGACGTTCGAACATAAAAGGCAGGTGGCCATCGCCATCCCTGCCCTTTGCCTTGCTTGAGCGGTGGAGTTAAAGAAACGGTGACAGTGATTTCACTTTCCCGCAAGCTACATTGAATATGATAAAGTCTGATGGCGTCTGATGACTTACAGTAAAAAATTACACGGCCCGGCTATTACCATTGTCTTACTCGCTCCTTCGTTAAAGCCATCTATGCCCAACCTGGCTGGTAACAGACTGTTGTCGATCCCTGGCGTTAGCTGCATCAAGGAATATCACGCTGCTGAAGAGAGTAGCCTGCAGCTGGTAATAAGGCGACTTAAAGGGGGCCATATCATGATGCAAATGTGATTCTGCTGTAAATGATGCAGCTCGAAGTGAGTCCACATGAGTCAGCAGGAGTTCGCATGACGTCATACGCCGTCCACTGCTGTGGATTTTTATCTCCCGATTTTTATATCAATAACCTGCTTTCGCAAAACGTTGGAACTGCAGCGCAGTGGATAAGCAGAACGTCTGCTCGAGAATGGTAAAGTAGCGTGGTTGTAATGAGCGTTTAACGGCGAACACACGTATAAATGACCAGCGGTATAAGTTGTCGATGTTGCCATCTTGTCTTGCGTATTGCGTGCAGCGATAACGTCAGTTGTTCATGAGCAAACGTGACGATGAAAATGTGTTGTTTGCAGCCGGCACGATTTCAGCCTAAGATCCCAGGGATTTGACACCAATTAGACATTCACGATTTTCAGGACACGCTTGAAAAAACTCAGTCACGACCACCGTCGCCCAGGGGACACAAATGGTTTTGCTCAGCGTTGGTAACGACATCATGACAACATGAGAACCAAGCTCTCTTCGATCCATCCATTCCTGTGCCAGCCTTCGTTCCTGGCAACGCCGGTCGTGTGGGACTGTAAGCACGACGCCGGACGCGAGAACACTTGTGGTGGTGACGCAGCAAGTTGTCAGTCACGTCCAGAGTGTTCCATTTTCCGCCGCGTATCGTCTATCGATCCGCAGTTTCGAAGACGCGGTTGTAAGCCAAGGAAGTCGACCACTGCTGTATCCCAGGCGCAACTGATCACACCACCCGTGCGATACGCGAATTCCACAGAGGAACGAGGTCGATAACCGCCTGATTACCTCTGTTCCGCAAAACTCCACAGGATCCAGTACAGGGTGTCCTCGAGAGGCGGCTGCGTTCCTTTGAGTGCGGTTTGAGATCAATACCGCTGTCTTAGGTGCCCACCCTCGCCCGGACAACGTGAACACAGCTGACGGCCGCCCCCCCCCCACACCCCTTCTGAATCACTTAACAGAACCGGTGTATATAGGCATCGGTGGTTCAGTGGTAGAATGCTCGCCTGCCACGCGGGCGGCCCGGGTTCGATTCCCGGCCGATGCAGCTGTTTATATACAATAATGAAGGTGAATATTGCCCACCATTACCTTTTTACAACATTTGCATGAAAAACGAACCCATTTGTTCAGAACTTCATTGTATTGCTATGTGGCCTCACTGTATGCAATTTGAAGTATGTGCTGTATGTACTCACTGTATGTACCATATTAAAAAGGCATGTTCGCGTGATGGGCGGTTACAGTACAACGAGCGCTGGTTAGTCCACACGCATCCTGTCACTCGTTACAATAGACCAATGCGCAATCAGATGGCATTGAATCCAGGCGTTGCAGTCACTAGAACGAATAACTGCGTTGGTTATTTCTCCGCGTAAGCGTTAGCCAGCGGCTGAAAACAGTTGGCTGGCAGAGAGCCTCTGCCATTTGCCGTCCCTTGCCGGGCAAATCGGAACGGCGTAGAAGCAGCTGCGGAAACCACCTCTTAATAGTAGGAGGTGTGAGTTGAACGTCGTAGCTATGGAGAATAAGGAAATTCCATATGAAAAGGAAATGCGAAGTTCGATGCTGACAGTGAAGTACGAAGCTACATGGCAAACTTTCAAAAGCTGTGTAGAGAATCTTTGGGCCTAGATGGTCTTCGCAATTGTCTGAGTCGAAATTACTGAAATGCGGTGAAACTGGAACGTAGAAATCATTGCTGTTCTATTCCGACAGCATGCCGTGTTCTGTCTGTAGGCCGGGTGGGGCTGAGCGTATCGAAAGGTTTTTACGTACGTGGTTGTCAGTTGCAGCATTGAAGAGAAGTACAGGACGCAGCGTTGTGATTATCAACAGGATTAGTGGATGGAATCTGTGCAGCGAAAATCACATGGCAGTCGTGGCCGAGTGGTTAAGGCGTCTGACTTGAAATCAGATTCCCTCTGGGAGCGTAGGTTCGAATCCTACCGGCTGCGTATATTGGCACAGGACGTCGACTGCAAATTGTTGCCAGACATGTTTCGTGGCCTATGAGATGACGTGGGCGCAAGCGCGCCTGTTCGGCGCTCTAACACGTCACAAAAACGTCATACCGCGGACTTACTTCACCCCTCAGCGGTCTGCGGTCACCGACCTACGTGTCCTGTATCCTCTCGCATTCTTTGTAACCTGTGGTTTTGCACCCATCTCATCTCCAATTGGCCGTAATACCCGTCCGACCCTTCTCACCCGTTCCACGTGGTTGTGACCGGTGACGGCCGCCGTGTTCGGTCTCGGGTCGACTGTGACCGGCCGACCTGTGCCGTGGTCCAGCTGACCGCTCCCCGCCCGCTCTGACCGCGGCCAACCTGTGCCGTGGTCCAGCTGACCGCTCCCCGCCCGCTCTGACCGCGGCCGACCTGTGCCGTGGTCCAGCTGACCGCTCCCCGCCCGCTCTGACCGCGGCCGACCTGTGCCGTGGTCCAGCTGACCGCTCCCCGCCCGCTCTGACCGTGCCCCGCCCGCTCTGACCGCGGCCGACCTGTGCCGTGGTCCAGCTGACCGCTCCCCGCCCGCTCTGACCGCGGCCGACCTGTGCCGTGGTCCAGCTGACCGCTCCCCGCCCGCTCTGACCGCGGCCGACCTGTGCCGTGGTCCAGCTGACCGCTCCCCGCCCGCTCTGACCGCGGCCGACCTGTGCCGTGGTCCAGCTGACCGTCGCCGCTCCCGCCGCAGGTCGGAGCCACGTCTCGCCCGTCAGCCGGAAGCTGCTGGCCACCCTGAAGACGGGCCTGTCTGTGCCCGGAGAGCAGCGCAGCGCCGTGTGGCTGGCGCTGGTCCGCACGCTCGACGCCGAGGCGCTGCGCGCGCTGGCAGCCGAGCTGCTGGTCACGCTGGCGCCGCTGCCGGCCGCCGACAGGGAGCCGGCGCTCAGGTGTCTGCTCTCAGAGCGGGAAGACGACATCAGGTGGGTGTTGTCGGAGGTGTCTGCTATCATAGCGCGAATGCATCAGGTGGGTATTGTCTGGACCGCTGCGCTGCCTGTTAGAGGTTGAGTAAGACAGAGCGACGCAGCTGAGTCTTGCTCTACCCAGGACAGCCCAGTCTGCGTCTCCCCCCCCCCCTCCGTCAAGGTAAGAATTTTTTTGGCGCGACCTGAGGCTCAGAACAAAACAAAAACTGAGAACGAAACCGAAGTAATGTGTACCTTCGTGTTGTGTATACAGGTCAGCACTGAGAACATTGTTTACAGGATCTACACGCGAATTTAGTTGTACAGTTCCAGTCTCAAATTAATGCATCAGAAGTATCACATTGCTATTCGAGAATGACTGATGGTCTTGATGTGTGATAAACAATGAAAATATGTAAAGATATAAAATGAGTTGGCATTATTATAATGGGGAGGCTTGGTGAGTACATGAGGCAAGACTCCTTTCTATTTGAAAAAAGGGACTGATTTCACTCAGCCGAAAAATGTTTGAAATAAAATGTCTTGAGATATAAAAACTTTGAAGAGTTCCCAAAATTCTGATCCTGCTCTCCATTCAACCTATTCCAGTCCGTGTCTCCGTCAGTTACTCCAGCGTGCGTCTCCGTCAGGCCTGTGTTGGACGAACTGCCCGAGGTCCCGTCGGCCGCCCAGTACGGCTGCGCTCTCAGCCTGCGCGCCTCGCAGGCTCCGCTCGTCGATAGGCTGAGCCGCGCCGTCCGCAGCCTGGCGCACCACAGCCTGCTGGTGCGCCAGCACGTGCTGCTGCGGCTGCGCGACCTGCTGCTGCAGCAGCGCGCGCAGGTGAGGCGGCCGCTCCGGCGGCACGTCGAGAGACTGGGCCGGAGTCGAAATTCGCTCGGTGACGAGAACAGCTGAGCACGTGCCTAAAGGGAACAGCGATTGGTGGTCATTGTTGTTGTTATGTTGTTCATGTTGTTCCGAGCTTGGAAGTTTAGATTGCCCTTTAAATGGTTCTATTGCGTGCCGAAGGAACAGTAGCGTGCTTCGGAAATGTGGTATGTAAGCGGAAGTTAACTTATTTTCCTATTTTGGAGCACGTTCACAAGTCCGGTTAGTTTGGGTTTACAACTATAGTCTTGAAGAATGCCAGTTGAAGTAAAAATGCTGGTTGTTATTCATATAATGACTATTAATTTCTCTCTGTTTCTTCGTTTTTTTCTGCATTAAGGGGACTGTCGTTTCCGAAACGCCTTTTAAAATGGATTAATAAGAATACAACACTTACGAGACTCGAAAGTTTCATCACAGAATCACCCCAGAAGAAATCCCACGAGCGCGAATTCCACTTGTAACCATGGACGAACCTTGGGCTAGGTGAGCCAGATGATCACGTCACCTGAGAGCTGTAGCACCATCATTAGTCAGCTGATCGACACCCTTCTGATGGCCTGCCGGGGCGCCGACAGCGACACCCAGCGGCTAGTGGCCGAGTGTCTGGGCTCGGTGAGTTATGGTGCTGACAGCGACACCGGCTGGTGGCCGATGGTCTGGGCGCGGTAAGTTCATTAGAGCTGGTTTCTTTTGATAGTGAGACTATGAATGGCAGTACGTCTCTCCGGCTTTGGTAGTTAACTCCTTTGCTGGTTATTAAATATATCTTTGAAATAATCAGCTTACTGTCATCGCAGGCTAAATTGCTTTAGAAATATCTGAACGAAGTCTTGAATCCAGCAAAAGAAGGAAAGTATTTTAATGACGTTTTTGAATTGTTCTATCCTATGCAGAGGGGTGGAATAATGGCTTCGTAAAGGAAATGAGTTTTGCGGTATACCTGTCTAGAGATATGGTTTTTGTACAGCATTGAGGACATTTATTCAGGACTTCTGTACTTTCATAAAGACTGTGCTGCTGAGTGTGTGAGTTTTGTTCTGATCTCAAGTTTAAAATTCAGTTTGAGGGGAAAGGAACAACAGCTCACGCATTGTGGCTGCAGTCACGAACCACGGCACCGCCGTCTGTTTAATATCAACTGTATGATGTGCATTGCAAAGAAAGTACTTAAAAATAACGTCCCTTACATCTGGTCACGCCGCCGCCGATTGCTGTAATTTTCATTTTAAAGGGCTATTTTTGCAACCTGTTTGGTTAAACGTACATTGACCAACTGTTATAAGTCCGCACTCCGCGTCGTTACAATATTGTGTGCATACGTTTTCCGAGAGGGCAAAACTGACTTTGATGAGAGTTTTTGTGATACCGGTACGTGTGCTTGTCATCAGCTGGGTGCCATCGACCCCGCTCGGCTGGTGACCCCAGACCACGTGGTGAGCTCGGCCCGGCCGCCGCCGCCGCCGGCGGTCAGCTCACATCAGTTCGCCGCGGCACTCTTGACCCAGCTGGGTCGGGCGTTCACCGCTGCCTCGGACGGCACCACACAGGCGTGCGCGGCATTCGCCATGCAGGAGGCGCTCAAGGTTAGTTCAAGGTTGCTCATTCAAGATTATTCACTGCCGCCGCGGAGGACTCTGCATTAGTTTCTAGCGTTTGCTACGGTAGTTTGTCACGTTGCTATGTTAAAGCGTATACTTACCAAACAGCAGTATTTTATGCAGGCGAAATAATTTGCACTCATATGGTATCAGCACTTCAGCTAGTTTGCTGGCTTGTGGTTCTTTTGTTGTTTTATTGTATAGTCCTTATTCACTGTAGGCATGCAGTCGGACATATCGTTTCAACGTTGGTGAGGCAGATTTGGGGTCCTGCGATAAGCTGCTTCCGCTGAGCCCTGCTGGCTGACTGTCCGCCTGTGGTCAGATATATGGTATCAGCGGTGGGATGGGCGCACCACTCTGGGAGTCGCTCTCCGGAGAGCTGCGCCAGCTGCTGGCGCCAATGCGGACCTCCAAGTACCAGCTGTCGGCGTCGCGCGGGCAGAGCCCGCCCACTCCGGTATACGGCAACGCCGCAATCGGCGCCGGACACTCGGACTGGATCGGTGAGTCGTGAGGCCGGGCTCCGCGGCGCAAGTGAACGACCTTCAGCACACCTTGAGCGCCTTCTGCGTGGTGGCCGGTTGTAGCACGCGGAATATTGGAAATACGGCACTTAATGAATTTTCTTGCAGTGCATTAATGGGGCCTCACGGGGTCAGTAAGACCACGCCTCACTTCCAGACCTATCTCTACATGTTAAAATGTCGTTGCTGGTGTTGGCTAGAGCTCTTTTACCGGCGTTCACTCTTTCAGAGCAACGTAATGTGGATTATTGCTTTGAACGTAGTTTCCTGATACACTTTGATAATTGAACGAAAACAGAATAAACAAGGCTTTGGGACTGCGTAATACCACGGTTACAAGGCCTGTGTCTTAATGCTGTGTCTTAGTGTCGGCTGGGGCTCTCTTGACCGGTGAAGGTTGTTTCAGAGGTATGGAAGGGGTATTTGTGTGGCATTTCCTTTGTGCCAAGGAGAAAGGGTATGTGGGGCTGTAGATGAGGCATGGCAAAAATGAGATGGCGGAGAACTTATGTGCTGAAACATTCTCCCGTTGTTCCCAGGGCTGTGGCTGACGCAGCTGGCTGGCTTCGTGACCCAGCGGCAGGCGGCGCTAGTGTTCGCCGCCGCTAAACCAATCGCGTGCCGCGACCTCACTCTGGCCACATTCCTGCTGCCGCACGTGTTTACAAGTGCGATCATAGATGGCGGTAGTGCGGCGCAGTGCTCCGCCCTGGCGGAGATCGAGGCCGTGCTCAAAGACAAAAGGCCCGCACCCGCCGAAAGGTTAGCTCGACTGATATCCCGCCGAAAGCGAGTTCTGCGAAATAGCTTAGGAATTTGCCGATTATCGGAACGATGTGCTGGTGGAGTTGTGGATGGGCATAGCTGTTAATTTCTCAGTTTTCCGGAGGACTCTTACTGAGTGACGCTTGGCGATGTCAGGTGTGCGTGGCCGAAAACGAATTGATTCAACGTCGAATTTTTTGCGGGTAATCGACTCTTAGCTGATGAGATTTTTGGAAACTGAGATTATGATAGTATCCCGTCATACGACTGTAAAAACTAGAGCACGAGGGTTTGCTTGACCTCTGTTGGCCAGCTTGGTGATGGAGCTATGGATGACCTGTTGCCACTATATATATATATATATATATATATATATATATATATATATATATATATATATATATATGTCCGTGCTTGAATATTTTTTCTTTGATCTTTGTCTCGTCTGACCTCTGAATAATTTGTGTTTAACCTGTGTGTTCTGCGCGCTTTGGACCCTGCTGCCTGCTGTCCTGTCTGGTATCTGACCTCCGCCATTGGTATGACATGTCTGACACTAACTTCAGTCTGACTTCTGTCCGATCTCTGACCTTCGAGTGACCTCTGACTGACCCCAGTAGAGGGTCGGAGTTGTGTGGACTCTGCTGCCGGCAGGTGTTATTTGTATTAGATACTGCCGCCTAGTGACCTCCCTCTGACGCCTAACTGACCTTTTTCTGATCTGTGACCTGGGGGGCCGAACGGTATCGGTTATATTATCGTTCATTGTTCTCAGAACTGGACGCCACCCCCTAGTGGTCTTTGTCTAACTCCTGACTGCCCTATGTCTGACCTCTGACCTCTGAGTGACCTCTGACCGACTCCAGCTCGGGGTCGGAGCTGTATCGGCTCTGCTGCCGGTCGGTGTTCTCTGTGCTGGACGCGGCCGCCGGCTGGCTGGTGGCCCGCCGTGCCGAGTGCGGCGGCAGCTCGCGACAGCTGGAGATGCTCCGCACCTGACGACGCCGCGTACCGCGCCGTGGCAGCGTTCGTCGCGCAGGTGAGCCGATCGCGGCGCGGTGGGATCACTTGGCGGCGGTCCTGGCGCGGTCTGACTGAGGACGTACGGTAGACCCGCTATATATGACGCCATGAAGTTCAGACGAATGATTCTCTGGTGTTGCATTTCGAGTCAGAGCCGTGTCAAGCAGAACTTTTTCTCATTCTGAATGCATGTCTTGGAAGTTCAGTGTAAACACAACAAAGTTTCATTGGCTTTGTTTCTAGAATCTTGTAAATTATGTATGAGTGTATTGTTGATGGTATATACATATATATATATATATATATATATATATATATATATATATTTGTATCTGTGTGCGTGTATGTGCGCGCGTGTCTGTGCGTGTGCATGCGCATCGTTGTGCGTGTGTGTGTGCACGTATGTGGGTTTGGGGCAAGGGTGTGTGAGGGGGTGTACGTACATCTTTGTTTGAGCGGGCTGCCCTCGTTGCAGCATTCTGAATTGTCTGTGGACTGCTGTTTTCTTTGTAACCACTGTTTCTTAGTAAATTGTGTGAATGAAAACTGTGAAAATTACCCGAAATTCATTACGTACGTCCAGTTTCCTAGTACAGTGGAATACCCGGCAGATAACACCGTTCCTAAAACAAAAAGTTGCTGTTTTGGATATTAACACAAAGAACATTAAATCATGACGTTTGATGGATGGCGTTTGACGTGGGGTCTGGCCCATGACTGGTTCAGACTACCGTGGTTCATATAATTATTGTTCAGTTAAGCATGCTGTAAAGTATCCCACTCTCACTGAGACGGTCAGTTGGCACTGAGCCACCAGTATAGTGTAGTGAGGCGTGATATAATGTATGTATTACGGCTTGCGTATCGTAGTGTAGCCCGTGTCGGGTAGTATAATCAGTCTGGTGCAGTGTATTTTAGTCAGTAGCCCAGTTGTCAGGCCCGGAAATGAAGGGGCGGCGTAGTGTAGTGGCTTCCATGCTCGCCTTGTGACCGAAAGGTCCTCGGTTCGAGTCCGGGTGATAGCGACAGTGTTCCGTCCCTCGCGACTGCTGGCGTGAGAGGTTGCGGCGTGAAATGACCCTGACGACAGGCGAGAGAGTCGTTAAATATCCCAAGAACCGAACAGTCCTGTAAATAGAGCTTCCTATGTGGCATCTTGCCTGGTCGCAATTATGTTGACGTATCCGACGGACGACTGGTGTGTGTGGTGACCCAGCCCGTCGCGAGAATGGTTATTGTTATTTTTTAAATTTTAGTGGTTGTTATTTTTAATTTTTTTAGCATTGTCTGCCATGAGGAGGATTTCAGTCTGAGGTGTGAGTGGTACTATTATGCCACATCGCACGGAAAAAACGTTTGTGATAGAATTCACTCTGGAAAGAGCTGCAGCCAATGCAAGTGTGGCGCTTTCACACTCGAAACAAGTTCTTTCTGCAGGGAGCTTACGTGAGTTCTTCAAAGAAAAAGTGAACGCAAAAACAGTATGTTTATTCATCCCGAAAAGGGGAAAGAAGTAGAGGTGGCTTAAAAGTCTCCATTGATTGTATTTAACCACGCTTTAATACGAACAGATTTTCTTCTCCAATAAACATTGCTAGCAGACTGCTCTTTTGCCACAAGGAAGTGACCGCATTGAGTCCGCATTGGCTCCTAATTAAACCATAGCTGGGAAACAAAACCGAAACGTGTTTCTCGCCATGAAATGAAGCCAGGTTCAGGTTCATTTCAGAGGGGTCTGGAATCTATGGCCCGCTGTCGGACATGAAATGCACCGGAATAAGTCGCAGTGGTGCTACATGGATGTAAAAGTTGACATCAGCGTCGCAGAATATCTTACAGGTGGCCTGCGGTTAACAAAAGGCCATCCTGAGTCTTCTGGGATCCAGAATGGTGATCTTGGTCATTTTCGGGCCATCGATCTGGCCTGGGAGCCAGCCATTGACCTGACCGGTTACCCCAGAACCGTAAAACCGGATACCATAGGCTTCTCCGTATGACAAGCAACACGCTTGTTTTTGTTTCTCGGCTCTAGCGTAATTAGGAGCCAGTCACCAAGGGGGAGCTTTGCCTACCAAAAAGAAATGCCAGATTTTGAAGACTTTTCGTCACATTTATTGGTAAGTAAACTTCAGGAATGCACTTTTTGATGGCACAAAATGATTTGAATCTCTGTGGAGAACATTGTACGTTTCCACAGTGTTCATCGCAGTTTATGGCCACACCTCGAAAATTTGGTCCTGAAAATATTGTTTAAGGGGGAATTTTTCGAAACCTCCATATTTGAAATTCGAGATAGCCAAAAGTTGCGCTAGTTCACTCTGGTCGAAATGCCATCATACGGTAGGGTAATCGGAGATCAGACCAGTGGCTGCTAGGTTATGGAAGGAAATGTGCTGTAAGTTTTGGTGAAAATAGGCAAGTCGAAAAAAGTTGAAAGTGCTGTACCACAAAACCCCTTCATTAGATCATTTTGAAATTTGCAGAACTGAAATCCTTGCCTATGATTACCTATAGGGCAAAGTTTCATCAAAATTCGAGACTATGGTGTGTCAAGCGGGGTCAGTGCCTTGATTCGTGGTGGAATGTCCCATATGCCTTACATACATGCATGCAAAGGTGTGTCATCCAATGGAGATAGAGCGTTAGATGGTTTTGATATTTAGCTTAACATCCACTGTTCACAATCGTCCGGAAAGCCAGTTGGTCTGCTGTTGAAGATGGATGTAATGGAGAGTTGTTGGTACCCTAGACGATAAGCTGAAGTGAATACTGGGATGACCCACTTATCCCTCACGAACTACGCAACATAAACTGTCATGTGTACCCGAAGACGGTTTCGATGGTCAGAGAAAATGCTAATTCACTTTATGTAAGACAGTTAAGTAAACGTTTTTAAATTTCAGCCTGCGGCTTCATGGAGGATATCAGTGGAACTGAGGGAAAGCAGATATATCTGCGAGCTCAGAAAGTAATATTATGCCTTCGTAGTAGAAAAGCAGCACTGCACTGCACTGCATACTAGATTTCATGTATCGTCGAACGAATTTATTTCAGGGCCGTATTTGCATGTCCAGTGATGATTTATAAGTTCCGCTTTTGCTTGTGACTGAAAGAGCGCACCAAACCGTGGTGACGACAGACGAAAACAAGCTCAGAGCAAAAAAGTCGAGGACAAATTGCCTAGTAATTCAATCGCAAATTAACGATTGTCGCAAAAAAAAGAAAATGAAGGATACCGTTCCCAATAATAAGCAATATCACCTATCACGTCATGCATTACCCTAGGTGTCAACGGGCCGTATTTGAAGTCACTTGGAATCATCATTACGTTTCTTCCTATTACGGTGTTGACTAGTACGGTTTTCCGGTGTTGACAGGCGCCGTTATTTGTTTGACAGGTGTCGTCTGGTTGACAGGTGCCTTTGTCTGGTGCTGACGGGTGTTGTTGTCTGGGGTCGACTCACATCGTTGTGTGGTGTTGGCAGACGTCGTTGTTTGGTGTTGACGGGTGTTGTTGTCGGCTGCTGTCAGGTGTCGTTTGATATTTAGAGGTGCCGCTGTCTTGGGTTGTGTGGTGTTGACAGACGCCGTTATGTGGTTTTGAGAGGCGCCGTTGTCTGGTGTTGACAAGTGCCGTTGTCTGACGACTACAGGCGCCGTTTTCTGGCGTTGACAGACGCCGTTGTCTGGTGTTGACAGGTGCCGTTTGACGTGGTGGCGGAGGCGTGTCGTCTGTGTGGGGACCAGAAGCGGGCCCTGCAGGCCATGGAGGAGCACATCCGGAGACACCCGGACCAGCTGACCGGTCGGCTGCCGTTTCTGCAGGTCCGTGTCCACCGACACCCATTGGCGACGATTAAGTTTGTTCGGATTATGCGTGAGTTTAATGGGTTGATGTTATACAAAACAAATATTGCGGCACCGGTTGAAATTGTTATGGAAGTTGTGCCGAACTGTTTGTGCGTCTCAAAACATCAACCCATCGTACTCACGCATACTCCGAAAAAAAACTAAATCATCAATAACTGAGCGACAATGTCACAAATGGACTCATATCCTTTGTGAAGCTTTATATTATTTTTGGTTCCTGGGCACCATATACATTGAGAGAGTGCCCGGAAACATTCGCGGATCTAACATGGGATCGCATTGAGTGGACGCTTCGGTGACATGCAGTTGCCGCGGACGAAGCATTGGCGGACGGCGCCAGTCAGTTTAAAAGGTGGCACGCCAGCCAGCTTTGGCTTGCTGTGTCCCGTGCGATCGGGTATGTTTCAGTCTCTCCGGTCGGGATACCAGGCGTCTGTTCCCCGAACGCAAGTCCTGTTATGAAGCTAGAATGTCGTTTGATGTGGCGTGATGTCGTCCCCGCACGGGATCCTCTCGGGCAGTGTTTTTCGCTGCGTTGGGTCTCATTGTGCGTGCTGCTGATCTGTGGCGTTTGGTAGGCGCAGACTGACAGTAGTGGCGTGTTTGTGGGGTGCGGTATGACCGGTCTGCGCCTCTGTAGAATAGTGGCGTGTTTGTGGGGTGCGGTATGACCAGTCTGCGCCTCTGTAGAGTAGTGGCGTGTTTGTGGGGTGCGGTATGACCAGTCTGCGCCTCTGTAGAGTAGTGGCGTGTTTGTGGGGTGCGGTATGACCAGTCTGCGCCTCTGTAGAGTAGTGCCGTGTTTGTGGGGTGCGGTATGACCACTCTGCGCCTCTGTAGAGTAGTGGCGTGTTTGTGGGGTGCGGTACGACCAGTCTGCGCCTCTGTAGAGTAGTGGCGTGTTTGTGGGGTGCGGTATGACCGGTCTGCGTCTCTGTAGAGTAGTGGCGTGTTTGTGGGGTGCGGTATGACCAGTCTGCGTCTCTGTAGAGTAGTGGCGTGTTTGTGGGGCGCGGTGTGACCAGTCTGCGTCTCTGTAGAGTAGTGGCGTGTTTGTGGGGTGCGGTACGACCAGTCTGCGCCTCTGTAGAGTAGTGGCGTGTTTGTGGGGTGCGGTATGACCAGTCTGCGCCTCTGTAGAGTAGTGGCGTGTTTGTGGGGTGCGGTATGACCAGTCTGCGCCTCTGTAGAGTAGTGCCGTGTTTGTGGGGTGCGGTGTGACCAGTCTGCGTCTCTGTAGAGTAGTGGCGTGTTTGTGGGGTGCGGTGTGATCAGTCTGCGCCTCTGTAGAGTAGTGCCGTGTTTGTGGGGTGCGGTATGACCGTTCTGCGTCTGGGCGGGAGAATCCCAGCGCTCCGTGTTTTTTTTTTCTCTCTGGCCCGGCCTGGTCGGGTCGCCCTCCTGTCGTCCCAGGACTGTAGCTCTGTCCGACCTGCCTCTGTGTGTGTGTGTGTGTGTGTGTGCGTGCGTGCGTGCGTGCGTGCGTGCTGTACTTCGGACTGTACCGAACGTTTGTGTGTGGCCAGCAGGACCTGTGCTGTATGTCTGTGTGTGGCCGGCGGGACGTTTGCTGTATGTCTGTGTGTGGCCGGCAGGACCTGTACGTCTCGCTGTCGGAGCCGGACGGTGTGGCCGGCGTGTTTGCCCTGAGGGCGGAGGCGCCCTCCGTGGCCGATCAGCTGATTCTGTACGAATCCAAGGGCCAGACCCACCACGCGCTGTCCTGTTACGAACACATCTGCAACACGCCAGGTCAGTGCAGCTCATCTGGGGCACTGGTTTGACGCAGCACTGACTGCGGTGTTTGGCCGATTTGCCGTTCTGGGTAACATCCCCACCCCCGCTGCCCGTCTCGAGAATTAATGGTTCGATTTCAGTAATTCAAAGTGCGATCAGTAGTCTGTCGTACTGGAACCTTGGAGCACGCCAAAATTACTGATGGCGTCACATTTCAGGCCAGAACTGTATCATTGGCGGTTGTATGGCGACCGCTTCAGAGGCACATTTATTGCTCAGAAATGGTGGGAGTTGGCAATGCGTAGTTCCCGATGAACGTATTATGCGACAAGTGATGATCTGTAAGGTGGCATGTGATGAGCCGTCACCATGGTCAAATGAGGTCGAGTGAAGCCATGCCCTGATAGGTGACCTTTTTGGTATATGATTGCGATAGAATTCCACGAGAAGCTAAAACATTTTTTTTTGCTTCTGCAATTATGTGTTAGCTCGTGTCCTATCTGTGTCACAGCAGAAATTAAATGAACACTGCACAGCTATCAAATAATCGTTGCAGGCTTCACTTAAGGCCAGTTACGACTTACGCAACCAGATACTTGGGCCCTGTGACTGCAAGGAGATCTCTGATGTGCAAGCCATGCCCCAAAGAACAAGGAGACCCGGAAGTCTGACGATTGACAACCCATAACAACTGTGTCCGTGATTGAGCCACGACGCTACAGGACCCGACGCCAGTTGACGAGGTCTACAATTGTTTGTGGCAAAAGGTGGCGGTGTTATTCTGGCAGAACTGGTGGAAATTTAGAGCCGCTGGCTTTTGTCGTTCGGTGATGATGATGAAAAAAATGTAGAAGGGAAAAAGGCAAAGAAATGTCGATTGGTAACTCGTAGGGCCAGTAAGGTTGATGGAGGGCAATCCTTTGAAGCTTGAGCGTACATGGAACATTCCGAGTCAGGGCTTGCAACGAGAACTGAACTATGTCGATGCCATGAACACGTCCGCTTGTCTGTAGCGCTACGACCCGTGAAACGCGGTTGTTTAAACTCACGTGTTATATCCAGAGGAGGGAATTTTTAACGCCTCTGAAACACTCCAACTGGCGTCGCATCAGCACTGAAAAAGCCATGGCAGGACTTTGTGCCGATAAAAGACCCGCCCTCCCTGTTCCAGTGTTTTGTCGCTCCTGCTGGGATCGAGACTGATGTTTTCTCTCCAGTTTAGTTCAGAGGTTTGACACATGCGGCGCTGCGATCCGTCTGTACTGAGCCAACGGCAGACCCTGCACCGAACGGCAGCGTGTGGTCTGACGCAGACACGGCGAGCAGACCCTGGCCTGGCCGGTGGCGTGTGCTCTGGCGCTGGCACGGCGCCGCCGGGCTCGCGGGGTCGTAGTGTGGCGTCAGGGTCGCGATCAGGTCGACCGGCGCCCTGAAGACTCTGTTTCGGCCCGTGCCGCTGGTCCTCCCCCGAGACTGGGCCCCGGGCGCATGGGCCCCGGGTCCCGGATGCTGGGGCCGGGGCCCGCCACATGGTGGCACGGAGCTCAGCATGCCGTCGTGTCCGGTGTGTCCAAGGAAGCGGTGCTCGGCTGGGCGGGGCTGGCCTGACCGCTGACGATGGCGACCTCCCGAGCATTGCAGCAGTCACGTCATATCGACAGCGTGAGTCGGTGTGGTCTCTCTGTTCTGAGCGATTGATTCACATGCCAGCGAGATCTCCCATGACATTAGGAAATGTCAGATGCGTTCCAAGGAGATGCGTTTCTAATTGGCTCAGTCTGTTATCAGGAGTAACACCAGAAAAGCATTAGGCAAGATCTCATGATTTTCTCAAGCCGAAGGAAATATGCCGGTTTCATTTGAAGCACGATTTGTTTAAGTCTTGTGTATTCCAGTCCGTGAAATGCCTTACAATGAAAGGCTGCTAATAAGAAAAAAAGTTGGTTTTGTGGAAGTGCCCTTGATTTATATGCACAAAATTTCATGCAAATGACTTGTGTTTTAAAGCACAGCATCTGTTCAGTAATGAACGTCATTTCACTACGAGCTTTGTTTACTTTGCAGAAAGTATTGCTCCATGACTCGTGCCTCTGAATCTGAAATTGTTAAAATGAAATTTTGAAGAAGTTAGGTGTGATATATTGAAATGTTGTGTTGGTCATCACGACACAACTGGCCATGCTCTGAATGTCAATTTCTGTTCGAGGCTAAAATAACTTGTTCCTTGAGAACATCGGACTTAAGAACCTGCAACACTCAGGGCACCAGACAGTTGTGTAACCACAGAGCCGCTAACTAAGAGAGCCTTAACCCATTTCGGTTGGCTTGTAATCAAGCTATCGATACCCAGTATGAGATAAACTGAGATAAACCGTTGGAATATGTTTCAAGTGAAAGTACCTTGTACTAATGCACGTGCAGACAGCGTTTCCAGAAGACAAACGCAAAAAAAATATGTTTGGTTTTGTCGTGTTTGTAGTCTGCCGCAAGTTTCCGGTTCATACATAATCAGTAGTTTCTTTTGTGAAAAACTCTTACCTTCTTGCCCACTGTCGAATGGCGCTTTAGAAATATTATCCAGTTTTGCGTACTTATTGTTATGTAAGACGAAACGCGTTTTAGTGTTCTGTGGCCCATTTTACCTGCATGACGGCAGTCGAAATGTGTCCGAATCGCTGAAGCTGGGATGAAAAGCCGGTCGGGCGGTCGCGCGGCCGGGCAGGTGGCGCCGCCCGGCCGCCTAGTTCCGCCGGCGGCCGCCAGGGCGGCGCTGCCGTCGCAGCTGCCGGCCGTAGTGACGCGGCAGCTGGCGTCGCGGCCGGCCGGCGCCTGAGTCCACGCTCCGACTGGGCCTCAGCGCTGACGAAAAGGCCGCCCTGCTGGAACGCCTGCAGCAGCACCAGACGCAGCCGGTGTCGTCGGCGCCGGAGCCGGAGCCGGAGCCGCCGCCGTCGCTGCCGGACAGCTGGCAGGAGCGGCAGCTGGAGACGTCACTGACACGGCTGGAACGGGGCTTGAGGCGAGCGCGGGCCCGGCTGGCCGTGCGGACGCCGCCGCCGCCTCCGGCCGACGACGCGCCGCCCTGGCACCACAGCGAGCAGCAGCCGCCGCCGCCACCGTTGCCGGCGGGGGCCGTGTCAGGCAGCTCATGGCTGGGCGCTGACCGGCTCGCCCGGAGGGTGCCGGAGGAGCGGGCGGCGCTGTCGGGGCGGCGCCGGCTGCTGGCCGCCCGCCGGACGGCCTCTCTGGGCCAGCTGGAGACTGCGCCGCCGCCCCCGCCGCCCCCGCCGCCGCCCTGCCGCCGGACAGTGGCGACGGGAGAGGAGGAGCCGGCGTCAGAAGGAGCCGTTCCACGGCCGCCCCCGCCGCCGGCGGGCTCCCGTGCCGGGCCGAGCGGCTCCTGCACGTCTCTGGCCGGCTCCGGCGCCTCCGTGAGCGGCTCCCGCGCCTCCGTGAACAGCTCCGGCGCCTCGCTGACCGGCTGCCGGGTGTCAGGAACCGGACGCGCCCGCTCCTGGACCACTGCCTCTCAGCTGAGCCTGACGGGCCGACCAGTCGGCGTCCGGCCCCCTCGGCCCTCCCGGAGACAGACGATGGACGCCATCCTGGCCAAGTACACGGCCGCGCCGCCGGAGCCTGCACCGTCTGCGGCTCTGGCCGCGGCCGCGTGTCCAGCGGCGGCTCCTGCTCCTGCTTCTGATCCTCATCCTGGCCCTGATCCTGATCCTGATCCGCTTCTTGCCTTGATGCCTGCTCATCGGTCAACACCGATCTCAGGTTCGCCTCGTGAGTCGACGTCGACCCTGAGTCAGGCCCATGGGTCGGCCCGGACCGTGCCGGGCGGGAATGGTGCCGCTCTGGACCGGCCGGAGCGGCCGCAGGCGGCGGCGGTGGCGGCCGAACTCGGCCGGCTGGTGGCCGCGCTGCCGCCGCGGCGCCGCCTGGCCAAGTACGCCCGCCTGCCAGACGAGATCGCCGCCCTCTGCCAGGGGCCGGCGGCCGGCGCCGGCGACCAGCCGCCGCCGCCGCCCAGGCCGCCCACCGCCACCCGCGTCACCTCGGCCGTCATGACGTCGCCGCGCCGGGAACTGACGCCGTCGCCTCGGCGCGAAGCGGTGTCACGCCTTGCTACTGGCAGCGGAGCGGCCGGAGGAGGTGGCCCCGGCGCCGCGGGCTGTCACGCGCCGCTGCGCCTCCGCCGTGGAAGCGGCGACGATGACGTCAGAGGAGCGGGCCACCGTGACGGCGGCGCCTGTCCGCGACGTCACGTCGTGTGACGTCGGTCGGTGTGACGTAGCGCCGGACCCGGCGGCGCTGAGTTTCACCGAGCGGCTGCTGCTGCGCCGGCTGCGGGGGCGGAGCCAGCAGTGGGCGGGGCAACTGCGTGAACTGCGCCAATTGACGGAGAAGAGGCGGAGCGAGGCGCGCGATGCTGAGCGCGCATTGGCGGAGATGGACGCGGAGGCGGAGAGAGGGGCGCAGATGTCGCCCATAACGGACCCACGGAACAGACGAAACTGAAAACGGAAATTGCCATACAGTGGAGGGAAATACAGGGCTAAGCTGCGACGCCTCGAATCAAGTGCTATCATTTCGGTTACGCGTTGCGTGAAATCAAACCAGCAACCATTGCGGAGTAAGTCTGGGCGACCATTCTACACGGGCGCCACTCTACATAAGCGAGGCGTTATAGGTGGCGCTGTGGACGCGAAATATCTGCGGACGCAGAACGGAGGAACCGATTGTGTCGCAAAGCAAAAGGTAGCATGCTTTATGGTGGGAGAATAGTATGGTTTTCCATGTCGGCAAGCGATACTCCTCTCAGCTAAGCAGCAGGCACGCGAAGCCCACATTTGCATGTTGTGGCTGTCAAGGGGAAGATCAGAGTCTGATTGATATAGGGGTGGCAAAGAGACCATCCATGGTCTGATGTCTTGTGGCTCGTCGCCAGACGTGGACCGTCGAACGTAGCGACATGATGGAAATAAAGAATCTAGGTAAACATATTGCGCTTATTGGCTTCATTAAATACACAGAAGTCGATGCTAAAATAAACTGCTGCAATTTATTGGCGAAATCTCAGTAAAGACTCATGACGTCTACAGGGGTTGTTTTCCGGCCACGTGTGAACGAATCTGACAAGAAGATTGTTGATATGCTTGTTGAAATGTCTACGCAACCACGTGAAATCCTTTTACCAAGGTGCTAATGACCCATGTTACCAAAAACGCACTAGAAAAAACACCGAATTTGACTTGTAATGCACCACCTGTCAGGCTCTACCGTCGGGTTATGTACCGCCCACTCCTCTGCGGCCTTTCACGCCGCTAGAAGACTTCCTTGTCGAGGCATTCGCTGGCAAGCATGAAGGTTCAGTAAAGACGCTGGTGATCACTTTCCGCCCTCTGTTCACGGGAGAATCATTGGGGAGCCGTGGAATCACACTGGGTTAATGTGAGGTCGCCGCAGGCACATCGATGAGTCACAGGAAAATTCACCAGTGAAGCACAGGAAAGTTAAGTAGTGAAGTCACTCGACTGGCAGTTGGCATTGTAAGGTCACCTCGGGGTAGTCGTGAGGTCGCCGCAAGGTCACCGTGGAGTCACTGTTTGGTCATTGGTGAGCTGCTTTTGTTTCACCGCCTAGTAACCCTTGGGCCACTGGTGGGAAACAGCAGTCACCTTTGGACCACTGTTTGGTCACGTCGGGGCCGCTGCTGGCGGACCGTCTGGCCGCGCCGGGGCAGCGCCGGCCGACGGTGATCGGTGCCGATGACCGGCGGTGCCCGCTCGATCCGGCCAGTCATCGATATGCAATTACCGGCAGACACGCCGGCCACCGTCCGAAGAGACTGGATACGGCCCCCCTCCCCCGTCCGTCCCGCGGTGTGGGGAGAGTTCGGCGATGACCGTTCCCGCCTCTGTACCCGCCGACGCGGCGTGTCCCCGCTGCTCTCGCTGTCCCCGGCCCAGTCAGGACCAGGCAGAAGACGAGCGGCCTGGCGGAAGTCCGCGGGGGAGGGGAGGGAAGACTGTGACGTCATATGTTTCCTCTCTGTGTCCGCCGTGAAACACCGAGAACCAAAGCTCAGTTTACACCAGCGGCATTTCGGCTTAGTCTGTCGCGGACTGGACCGACGCGTACTGGAGGTACGGACTGAATGACGTCACCCAGGCAGGGACGTAGCCAAGGGGGCCTTAGGGGTCTGCATTCCCCTGAGCCAAGCGGTCCTCACGAGATATATGGCGATTTCGCACGAATGCGGAATAGTGATCGTATATATGTTGCAAAAGTAAACATTATACGTTTCCCTGTACGTAAAACATGAGGTAAATTATATAAAATTGCTGCGTTTCCTATAAATTTCGTCATATGCCGGCGGCATATGGTAAAATTTGACATTTGCCCCCCACCCCCGAGGGAAGTCCTGGCTACGTGCCTGCACCCAGGCATTGATGACGGTGCGATCAAGCTCCATGAATCGCTTCTGAATGTTAGTCCGCGACGGAATCGGCCGAAAATGCGAAAAATCCAAGCTTTCAGTTTGCATGCGTTGTGGCGAGTGCAGCCGGGTTCATTTGCCTTGCGGGCCAAGGTGAAGAGAGAAGAATGGAAATTTAAATAACTTATATCCTTGCCGTCATATTATCACTGAAATATTCCTTAACCCTACTCCCGGAGGGCTAGACGGTATAGCCGATTCCCGGCAGGGGGGGAGGCAATTCGGCCCCCTGAGATCTCGAGAACTACACATCCGATTTTATCGCAACAAACTGCAATCGATCTGCCATGATGTGAACTACTTTTTTAAAAAAGAAACTTTCAAAATTATAAAAGGGGTGGATACAGCGGGGCGAAAAAATATCGAAATGGGGGGTGCTTTTGGACTTCTTATAACTCTGTTGTTTATGGACCGATTTCAAGGAAATTGACATGAATCGAGAGACTACGGATAGGACTTTTACCATTGATACACACATGTGAAATTTTGAGAAAATTCGTAGGCGTTCGCAGGGTTTTAAAATAGGAAAATTAGTTTTCCAAAAACCGAATGAAGAAAAAAGTTAAAAGCATTTTTTTGGTTTCTGCTAGTCATGTTATGCTGGAGAAGTACAAATCGTATTACATTGTTTGCATAACGTTAGCATATGCGGTGCCAGGGACATGAAAAAGGGAAAACTGTCATGGTCACAAATTCTTCAGACCAGCTTGTGACCTTTGACCTTAAATGACCTCCAGTGACCTTTGGGGTCACTTGGAATGATCTCGTGTGCATTTAATATTATCTGTAAACGTTTTCAATCATTTGAATTCATTTTGTTTCAAAAATTTCATTTTATGGCTATTGTGATATAGACGCGCACTGACATTTTAGGTCGTAGCTCCGTGACCCGACCTGATATCAAGCTGAAACTTAAAATAGAAGTAGAGGGCTTTATTCTGCGTCGTGTGTAGTCCGGGTTTGGCATTTCAAAAAATACCGCCGAAGTTATTAGTATAAAACAAAATTTTGATTTGACCTTGACCTGACCTTGTAAAGTGACTTCAGATGAAGAAAATTGTATTTCCAAGTTGCCCAACTATTTAGCTGTACATCCATATAAAGTTTTAAGTTCTATCTTAAAAACGCTATTTTTGGCAATCATTTTTCTTTTATCCTCAACAGTGCCAAAATTGGCCTGCGGTGCCTCCCAAAAACGTCGCCTGGCTCCGCCCCTGAGCAGAATAGAATTTCGAAATTTTGTCACAGTACGTAGAAAGAATAGCTAGTAAAAATCACCGAGTTCCGTGAAGCTGCGTTAGAAACCCTGGCATTGGCAAGCAAAAAAACCCGAGAGGGGCGGATTCAGCTCCCCCGCCGGGAATAGGGTTAAAGACTAATATGATGACTGTGTTTGCTCCGTGGCTTGAGACCAGTGGTCTGTTGTTTCGAAAAAAAAAACTGTAGGCAACAGAGTTGCGCTGTGGGCATCTTCTGGCTCAGGATGGCACCAAAGGTTTTCAACGGCATGTAGAAATACTTGACGTGGCCTTTTGGAGTGCTTCTTAGCTATCTCAGTAGGGAGGCAAATTTTCCATCCCCTTCCCGACGGCGAGAACGGCATCGCTGACGCTGCAAGACCCCTGCCATGAGGAGCAGAAGTCTAGCATGCACATCAGATATGTCCTGAACGAAAAAAACAGATAAACTTTTAAATGACCTCCAGTGACCTTGGAGTCATTTGGAATGGTCTGGTGTGCATTTAGTATTGTCTGTAAACGTTGATTGTTGTCTGTAAACGCTGTCTGTAAATAAAACATTCATGCGGCCAAGCTGGGTACGGTCATCGAGTGCGGGCCATTTAAATGCTCCTCATCATCCCAAATCTGCCATTTTCGCAACAGGTACAGTAATCCAACTAAACTGGCGTTTTAAAGAAGCACACAATCTTACCAACCGGCCCAGTCGACAGTATTTACTAATCTTGTGTCTTAAAGCAGAAGGAAAACAGACGAAATTGCTGGCTATGATCACTTGAACGCAGTCAGTTGACTGCACTTTCGGTCGAGTCCGTCGACGTGTGGCGTCATCAAAATCTGGGTGATGTCATGCCGTTCGTCCGTCGAGCCCACGTCGGTCTTGTCCGCGGCGGTTTACTGCTTGTGTAAGCTGAGCTTAATTGTCATGGCGCCGCCCATTGATGCGGCCAAGGTGGGTGCGGTCGTCGAGTGCGGGCCATTTAAGTGCTCCTTATCATCTCAAATCTGCCATTTTCGCAACAGGTACCGTAATCCAACTAAACTGTATGCCGCAGCGTTCTATGAACTTGAGTACTGGGCCAAACTAGATGGCGCAAAGCTGCGCCAGGTTTGTGCCACTTGGGATCGTTCTGCTGAACGGCGTTCGCAGCTGCCAGCCTGCGACACCGGGCCAAAGGGTGGGGCACATATCATATCGGGAATATCCATATCGGGAATACATATCGGGAACAGGGGTCTGAGGGAGCTGGCTGCTAAACAACACGGTCATTGTGACCTGTTTCTGGGTTTCCTTGTCTCAGTCATGCTCTGAATGTGGCCATCTAACATGGCATCCCGGCTGGCCGAGTTGTTGGACTAAGGACCAAGGACTTGGCGGTACTTGATCCGTGCTGGAAAAACGGATGTTTTTGCGAACGTTGACCGAGCGTGACGAGGACGAACAGGTCATCAGGTGATGAGGGTGGTGAATGGTGACGCCAGGAAAACAGCATTAAACGATGTCTCGTTGGCCTTGCGGTCTCTGGTGGTGGTGTATGGTTATTGTTGGCCGATTCCGGAAATTGACGTTGAAGATCGTCTGCTGTTTGTAGTGATAAAGTTGCTGACAACGACCTCGCTGTGTTCTATGCATATCGCAAGGATTTGTGGAACAGTAGTGTCTACTTCGATGTACTTTTTGTCATAGCAGCCATTCTATTGCAGACTGCATTATCTCTTCCCTTAGTAACTGGTCGGATCATACGTCATTCGTGCATGCGCATCAGTCAACATTAAACAAGGCATTGCACATTGTTCATTGTTCACGATACAACCTAAACAAATACGGACTGCACTTAGCGCTTAAAATATCTTTACCTGCCACATAAGGCTAGTATCCGCGTGCCATATTGACCAGCCAGTTCTACTTCCTCGTCCCGCCAGCAGCATCAGCAGACGCCCTGTCATATTGTAGCAGCCTGGTAACCTGATATCCTGGCATTGTCAAAAGACCCATTGACCCTCCCCCCAGTAATGACAAGCAATATGAACAGAGCTGTTGACCCGTCCTGGCTAGTCTCAACTCGCAACTCCGGCTCTCCTTCCCCCCCCCCCCGGCAGTATTACCAGACCCCGGGGTATACCATTATAGCAACCTGATATTTTACCAATACCATCAGATCTTTTAACCTATCTGGCAATATCAACTGGCCTGTTGACCCCTCATGGCAATAACAGACCTATTCACCCCCTCCTGGCGGTATCAACGGCCCCTTCACCCCCTCATGGCCTCTCAGAACCCTCCCCGACCCCCACCTGCCGTGACCTTCGTACCCTGTGGCCCCAGCGCAGCTCGTTCTTCAGGTGACCTTCGCTTACAGCTGGCCGTTCCGGCCAGTACGGCGTCAATACTGGGACCCCTCCGCCTGGGCGGTGGTCAGGAGGGGGGGGGGGATTGGAAACAGTTCCGCCAACCGTGCCACCCGGCCTCGCCCGGCGGAAACCATTATCGCCGGTCTGCGCTGATTGCGTGCCCTGTTATTGACCAGCGCTGACACTCTTCCAGTGTTTTTTTTTTTTGCGTGTTGTTCACTACGATTTTTGGTGGGCGTTTTTCCGCGATGCTTACCGTGTCAGCTTCAGGTAGTTTAAGCTGTTTTCAGGTAGCACGCTGGCGAAAACAGCTTAGCTGTTTTCGCTAGCGGGATGTCTTTGTCCGTTATGTAGAGTCCAGATATTGGCGTTTCGTAAACACATCGCGCGCACTTTTCGTGGTATTATTGCATATCAACATCACGAACCTCGCTCAGCGGACCGACACGTTGCATCATTTTGGCACGCAGTAAACGTTCTCGGCCCCAGTTCCCCGCAGTCGTTAAAAGTTCATGTTCCGTTCCTAGAATGTCACGACGTTACGCGAAGGTCTTCGACCGTTCGTGGCGCACGTCGCAATGACCTCTGCCCTTCCGCCTGGGGCCATAGTTCTGACTGTCGCCTTTCTGCCGTACCGTGACATTCAAAGAAGGAACAGTATCGCCCCTAACCCAATGTCTTGCAGAATGGTTGAGCATCTGCAAGGTGAGGTTGGTCTTTCAAACGACGGCATTTTGTTTTGGTTGAAAAATGTCGCTGGGTCTTCATAGTACTTTTGAAAAGAATAGTTTGGAACACGTGAATAAATTTTTCAGAATTGTTCGGCCTTCCTACTTTGGCCCTTTCACTCCCTGTTTGCTCAGGATATCTTGAACTCTTTTCAAAACTGCAAACGACCCCATTCATGGACTAGTCCACTGTTGTTGCCAGTTCTTCAGACATGGCGTAACATTTCATGCCTTTGAAAATCGTTATTGCAAAACACTAAATCGTAATGCATTTCATTGCGTCGCCTTGATGTGTTTTATATTACTGCCGTAGCACGTTACGTTTTCCTTTTTGTTGCACTCTGCATACGTGAAATAGGAGCTAATAATAAGAAATTCCTGCACATGTGTATTGGGATAGTTAGCTGGTGAGCTCGTGCTGCTGGGGCCATGTAAATGATTCCCCATGATTCTCTTAGAATAGTATTTTCACTCTCTGTTGGATATTACAAGTCCAGGAAAGGTCATTGGCGTGGAGTGTCCGTTTTTAAAGGCTTCCAGCGACCTAAGTATACTGTAGAAATGGGTATTAACTGCCATTGTGTTCGGTTGTGTTGTTGCGATATATACTTTCGATATTCCGGTATTATAACGTCATGGCGCAACAATGTTTCTTAAAATTATGCCCTGTGCTTTCGTTATTACAGTAATATTAGATTTCACCAACTAGTAGAACCTTTTAGAAGAGCCAGTCACACTCACATTGCAAGCTGTGACGCAATTGGTTCGCATTGGCTGCGCTCAACGTTGCGATTTGCCATGTGCGATGTCGCCATGAAGGCGGCGCGAGGTGAATTCATGCGACGACATTACGTACGACAACACCTGCAGACAAACGCTTTCCCGAGTCGTTAATGGGAAAGGCTGACCGAGGCACTGGGCGGAACGTGACTGGTGACGTCAGTTAACGTCATTGTACCAGCTACGGCGGAAGTGAAGACGTCATCAGATTGGTCAGCCGCGCTCGCCTTTCTCCTGCCGACTGTTGCGCCGTTGCCGCCTTCGACATTGAGCGTGTCGCTCGTTTTTAATATCAGCTGCACGTGCCTGGGCCCACTGCTTTCTGGAGTTGCAGGCGGCGGCTAACCGGAATAATCTGGCATTTCGCGGGCGGTGCCGTGTGGGACCCGGTCAATAGTGCTCATGGAAACGGGGTGAAAATGTATCCACAGCCGGCTCCAAAGGGAGGTATCGGTCACGCGCCCCTCGCAGTGGGAAACCCCTGCCAGTATGTCGTTTGGCCCCCTGTTCGTCGGAGGCTCGTGGTCATCTGTGTTTTTTTTCTTTGTATCCTGTGTGTGTGTGTGCGCGCGCGCAAGTCATGGAGCTCTACTTTTCTGGACTTGGATGGGGTAGTGAACCGGAATAAGCTGATATTTTGCGGAGCTATTTATTATTGGATGTAAAAGAAAGAGGTCGAAATCCGATGAGACATCAGCATTTGAATTTAAGAAACGTTATACACAGGGAAACGTGCCCCATCCCCCCTCCCCCACCCTGTGCATGGAAGCTGGCCCCGCCGGCACCAGACGTGTGCTTCATTCGACTTCGGGGAAATCGATTCCAAGTCTTGCTCGTGGCTCGCTGAACCGATTCTGGGTCCGATTCAGTGCGGATTTTCAAAAATGGGATCGATTCCACACACCACTCAAATGGAAATGAATGGATACTGGCGTTGATTTCACAAAGAACATTTTGAAAAATACCATATACCTGAACAGACCATTAACCAGTATCCTCATAAAAGCAAATACTGTTGAGCTTTTATTTTCTCCAGAGGCAAAGTATATTTCTGCAAATTTACAGATGAGTGTCTTCTGGACATCACTATATTTGCTGCTTTTTAATTTCGAACCATCTCTAGGTATTATAAGCAGAAAAGAGTAAACAGTGCACACAAATTGTGAACGCAGTCGGCGTTTACATAGGCATTTTATTGCATAGATTCCTATGTAAAAGACTTGGTTTACCTGAATGTCTGACATGTAGAGTGTCCAAGATAACAACCTATAAGTGTAGTTTTGGTTTGGAACTAGGAAGTACAGCTAGAAGTGGCTAACTGTTCAGCCCGACGTATGACTGCAGTCATGGGTTTAGCCACTTCCAAGAAATTAGGAAGGGGGGGAGGCAAGTCGGAATCTAGAGGACAGTCTCGCCCAAAATCTTATTTCCCAACCGGAAGTTGCAAGAAATGTTCACTTTCCGACCAACACTGGGTGAGGGGCAAAAGCCCATTTTGCCAGAACTGGAGGGGACATGGCCCCCGGCCCTCCCCTTGGTAACACCCATGACTGCAGTGTGTAGACTGAAGCAGGCTATATAACTTTGGAATTTGAGGAAGCAGAATTAATGAAATGCGTCGTTCCGCAGGTTGAATTGCATGCAGTGGAATTCATGCAATGCATCATCCCTGCTGTCTACCGTCGTGGGCCGCGTGGTTGGAAGCAGGATAGCAGGATACACGAGCTTACGGTGTGTCCCAAAGCGAGTGCAGGAGTTGATCAGGATTGTCATACAATGCCTCATGAAAACACTTCAGTCTCATTATTACTAGTCCACCCTCTCCTTCGCGGACATCACCACCTCAGTGTAGTGTGTTCCAGACTTTTTGCAACTGCGGTGATTCACGGGGAAGTATGCACATCGTCTCCAGTCAAGGAAACTTCTGACAGTGCGCTTTTCGACACTTCAGGGCGCGCCAAAACGCCCGTGGCCGTGAAGAGCGATTCCACGCAAAGCCATGAAAGCCTTCCACCCATTGTCGTTGAACTCATGCCTACTAGAACTGGCTGCTTCTGAAACACGTAGTCCCATCAGATGAAGTGAACATCATACGGCGTGACGTCATTTGAGTTCCACCAACCGACCTGTCACTCGAAACGCAAAAGAGAAATTGGGTGAAATTGGAGCAATATCTACTTACAAGGGCCATAATTTATGGTATATTTTATAAGTTCATATGCAGTGTATTATGTCTTTACCTGACCTTTAAGTTAAATGATATATATATATATATATATATATATATATATATATATTGAATGCTTAGTTAAAAAAATTTAACAAATGAAGTTCAGCCCAGCTGGTAGACTGCATACTCACTAGCCCATGCTCATGCTATGTATGGCTTCACTCGGCACTGTCAAGTGCTTGAGATACGTCGCAGCAAGGCTACCAGATAGACATGTGGGGTTGGGTGTACGCCATCAGATTCGTCCGTAATCAAGAGTTTTTTTATATATGGTCTGGTACAGGATTCGATTCTAGTGTTCCCCATTTACGTCGATAAACTTTACCGCGTGTTTACGCGTCTGTTGTTCAGGCATGTTTTCAGACTTTGAATCCCTCACTTATGTTCACAATTTCCAGTTTTGTGAAACAGCCATTTAGGCGTGTTGCTCAGTTCATTTGGTATACTTCATAGCGCGTTCCCATACTCCGGCCTACCCATTAACCGGATAGTGATACACTTATTCCTTACTCACTTTTGGCCTTGGAGTAGTGGAAGCATGCTTGTCATTATCTGATTACCTTGAACATTGATCGGATGATTCAATGTGGTGTGTCGGCTCTGGAAAACTATTGTTTGGTTGGATGTCAGGCGTTAAAAGAATTAAGTAGTGCATATTTTGATAAGTTTGTAGGTTGAACTCGTTATTATAAAATCAATACCACTTTTTAGACGGAAATTTGCAGCGCGTAGCTTGCCTAGTTGGAACTTCATTGCGTGCCACACTATTGCCTGTTTGCATGTATGCGTCTTTTGCTGACAACAGTTATCTGCATTGCATGCGTTGTTTGAAATTCGAATGCATTTAAATTTGGACTGCTGACTCTACCTCCATGTCCTGAAGGGCATCTCTGTGCTGGATCATCCTGACTGCAAAGCAAGACTGTCGCAGTTTGGTTCTAGAATGCCCTACATGGATTTGTATGCATTTCCCTTCGTTCGGCTTTGCTTTGCGTTGCAGAGTGAAAAAACCTGCTTTTTAGCTTTTCCAGGCGTAATGCCCTGTATCTTTGTGAACAGAGGTCCAATTGCAGTAACATTGCCCCAGATGGCAAAGTATGCTAGATAATTCATAAATCAGTTTTGAGCCCTTTTTACCCATTCCGGAAGCTGATGCTTTTTTGAATGTGGTATCGAAGCCTGCACATGACACAATAATTAGATTGGGCCTAACATTGCAAAACAACAGGGTAGTTTTTGGGTATTTGCTTTGGTATGACACATTTCTGTTAATGCTTCAGAGCATTGAGTGCTCTCTTCCTAACTTTCAGATGTTGTCATGGGGCTCTAATTGATACCTTATTGATGAAAATGTTTGATGCTCAGTAGTAACTAGATTACACCTTGTGAGTAAATTTCTTATTGGGATCCAGTACAGTTATGATTCAGCAGGCAACATTGCAGTTCATTTCCGAATCTGAGTCCAGCATTGGGTGGAATCGATTCCGATTTTGGCGCAGGCCAAAATGGAATCGATTCCGGAATCAGTTCTGATGCCGTAGGAAACCTCCACGCCCAGCGTAACACGCCTGGCCGTCTTCGTTGGCACTGGAATTTTCCGTTTTATTCACTGGTGAAGGAGGATATCGGTTGTAGCAAACGCCGTAAATTCGACTTGATTTGAAGGAAATGGGGACTAGCCACGTGTTATTTGGAACCAAGCACGATATTCCGTATCGTTGCGCTCTCCTCCATGATCGCCTGTTGAGCTCACCTGTTCTGAAGTTATGGAGCTGTTTTCTAGCGCAGGGAAACTGCCGATTCCTTTCTGTTTCGATTGCCGCTATGTTTGCAATACTTACGTCGTCATACGAGCCTTGTCAACACTATGGGCCTCTATTAACAACCAGAAGATACGCGACCTGCGCTTATTTATTAACGCAGGAGATCGATGCCACTTACCAAGGGTTTGTTGCGTGACAGCGCCATTTCTAGAAGGTTAATGTGTCCAGTGGTAGAGTTTGTCCTGCATCAAAACAGCACCAGTTTTCGTGTGCTGAGCAGCTGCACTCCCGGCAAACAGGTGATTAAGTGAGAACGTAAAGTCGGTACCCTCCACCACCCGTAGAGGCGCCGAAAAAAGGCGTATCGTGGAAGCCTGTAAAGGGCCCGCCTGCAGGTCGTGAAATAGCCTCCTGCTGGCCTCTAAAGGACCCCTCCGCTGCCGACTGTACAGGCGAAAGGGACGTCCCATTGGCCTGTAGAAATGCAACCTGCCGGCCCCTAAAAGAGGCTCTGTGTTGCCCTGCAATGGAACAACGGTAGCCAGTCTCCTCCTCTGTAGCCGACGGCGGTAGTTGGTCTCCTCACGTGTAGCCGGTCTCGTCATCTATAGCCAGTCTCCTCCCCTATTCCCAACAGTGGTAGTCGGTCTCCTCACCTATATCCGACAGTGGTAGTCGGTCTCCTCACCTATAACTGACAGGAGTAGTCGGTCTTCACACCTATATCCGACGGTGGTAGTCGGCCTCCTCACCTATAACCGACGGGGGTAGTCGGTCTCCTGACCTATATCTGACAGTGATAGTCGGTCTTCTCACCTATAGCCGACAATAGTAATCGGTCTCCTCAACTATAGCCGACAGGGGTATCCGGTATCCACGCATATAGCTGACAGTGGTAGTCGGCCTCCTCACCTATAACCGACGGGGGTAGTCGGTCTCCTGACCTATATCTGACAGTGATAGTCGGTCTTCTCACCTATAGCCGACAATAGTAATCGGTCTCCTCAACTATAGCCGACAGGGAGTATCCGGTATCCACGCGTATAGCTGACAGTGGTAGTCAGTCTCCTCACCTATAGCCCACAGGGGTATCCGGTATCCACGCTTATAGCTGACAGTGGTAGTCGGCCTCCTCACCTGCAGCTGACAGTGGCAGCCGGTCTCCTCACCTGCAGCCGATGGTGGTAGCCGGTCTCCTCACCTGCAGCCGACAGTGGTAGCCGGTCTCCTCACCTGCAGCCGGCATGGTCAGCTGTAGTGGCCTAGCAGGCAGTGATAGCCGGTCTCCCGCTGGCGGCGACGCCGCGGGGGACGGGAGGGACGCGTCCCTTATAACCGTCAGAATATAAGGGACTGACTCCCTTGGGGGCTTGTATACGTATTGTACGAATGCATATTTTGGCGACGTATGTGAATGCACCAGATCGAATGTAAACAGCAACCGTTACCGGTACGTTGAAACGAGAAAACGTGAATGCATTGAACGCGTTACTCACCTCTCATTGTACCATTACGGCAGTGTGCGGCGCGGCGGACACATGTCTAGGCACGTATCGTGTAGGCAACTGTTTTCACGGGTGGTGATGGGGAAGGCAGAGGGGAACGCCGCCCCCCCCCCCCCCTTAACTTTTTTGAAATTTCCTCATTGGCTCTACGTGCGTTGACGGGGAAGAATCAGCACAAATACGTTTTTGGTCCCTGAACGCCTCGCCTCCGTCTGTGGAGGAGTTTCCGCGGTCCTGACTGTTTAGCCATTTTTGTTCTGCGAAGATCGTTAAATGAAAGCGCCTGTTGCAAGCGCCGGCGAATGGTCGCCGCGTCCGTTGCTTGCCGCCTTTCCAGCGGTTTTCGGCAGTCTTTCCCACGGGAGTTTAACACCATCCGCGCAAGCTGCAGGCGCCCCACATTGCGTAGGAACACAAATGACAGCATGGACGTATGCACGTTCTTCAAAAGTGGAACCTGCCTACACCGATGACCTGCTTCAAAGACTGATCTTGAAGTTCATTTGAACCATCTGTATCGAGTCAACGGGACCTTCTCCGGCCCGCTGTGACAAGGCAAACCGACAGGACCACCGCTGAGTCCTGTTCAGATGCAAACGAGGTAACACTGAGAAACCAGCTACTGTCGCTTTGAAGTAACTTGGTTTACCTCAACTAAGGCTGGGTTACTTGTGTATACATCAGAACGTCAGTACACGGTCACGGGACTGGCGTTCCGGCATCTTCACATCAGACCCTGTCGAGGCGAGAACAGAGAAGCACGCTTCCTTTGGTGATTACAACAGCGTAAAACGTTAACACGAAACCGGCAATGACCAGAGTGTTTCGTCTCCTTCCATTCGACGGGGGAGGCGTTTAACGTCCCCCCCCCCGCCCCCTCCCTGTCTGTCCCGAAACCAGTCGCCCGAGTCAGCTCATTCAAGCGATAAGCGGTAGCGCCGAACTTGCGTACCTATGGCATATACATGTTTTTACTTTTGGGTCACTGACGACGTCACAGGTCAGTGAAACACCGTGAAGTGACCCTTTTCTCCAGGCATGCCTAATCGCAGTGAGAAGTGGATTGAAAGTGAAGTTTGCATGCCAGTATGTCTCTGGCAGCTTAAGATATTCTGAATGACACGTGACCGAAGGTCATCGAATCGAAGGGTCACATGTTGGGTCATGGTCATGTTCGACATCCGTGGTAACAGGTCATGCGATGCATGTTTTCCGGCCCATTTGGCACGGAGATTCTAAAAAAGTCGTTTTCAAAGGGCTTTGGGCAGAATAAAAGTATTTAAATGGTGCCAGTCACCGTGCACATGTACTATTGCATCATTTTGAAGTTTCAAACTCGGAGTAGCACGTGCACACTAGTGACCTCCATCTGACACCTCTGAATGGTTCTTTAAGTGCATTTGTTCCATGCTGCACGTTTTCACAGAATGCTGCACGATGTTCCAAAGGCCGATATCCTCACAACAGTCATCCAGAACGTTATACGGACGCCACCAGTTTACTCGCTAAGCTGATATCTGCATAGAACCGCCAAAGGTCAAGCTACAAAAAAAAATGTTGCACTGTTGCAAGAAACTGCCTTGTAAGTTTTACGTACAGTATGGTTCAAAAAATCATCTGGCCATATAAAAAATTAGTTATTAACTTCCTGTTCTAAAACGTATTCTCACTGGAACCGTAAATTGGAAAATGCGTTTTTGGCCTAGCATGAAGTCGGCGTTCTCAGTATTGATTTCTCAGGTCTTGCCGATATGTGGAGTAATCCACAGCCATCACACGAACCTAACCGACATTGTAACGGCGAAGTAAGATTGGACGTCGTATCTCAAAGCATGGTTGTGTTATGGCGTCATTAAGACATGAGCTAAAATGACCTTGTCTCCAAATTTTTGTTGGTATGTGCACAGCAGGTGAAGGAAAAGTCACGAAAAGTTCCAGGACGCTGGGTTTATTCGTTCGGGAGGTATCTAAGAAATGCGTTAGTGACGTCAGTGGCGGGCTCATTATGCGAATTTAATGAACTTATGGATCTCCTTTCGTGCGTAATTGAAAAATACCTTTCAGCGTGAAAATGAAGAGGTCGAGGTGGGAGGTTAAGGGAGGCGGTTGACCGTGTCAGACTCCGTCCCCGTCCCCACAGCCGGAACTGCGTGTCGCCGCCGGGACGGTGGGCTCGCCTGTAGCCGGCGGTGGCAGCCGATAAGAGGTGCGTGCCGGCCGCCGGCTCGTTATTTGCCGGACCATGCATTAGTGATGGCGGCGCCGGTGGCCTGGAAACGCCGTCCGATGACCGGCGCCGGCCGCGTGAGCGCGTCCGGCCCGCCGCCAGCCCGCGCTGCGGATCACCCTCTGGACGGACGAGAGGCTGAGGCTTCAGGTGCTGCAGGTCTGAAATTGTATGCGCGTGTGGGAAGAAGGCGTAGGACCAGTATCAGCAGCATTGTTTGTTGGGGCTGGACAAGTAATTTTAAGAAGACACCGAGATATCTAATAGAGCTGTATTTCGAAAATTTCGCCATACTTTTATATAGCGATACATAAAGTTTATGTATAAAATTTCGTCATGGACTTGTGAAATTCCGCCAAGTGCCATTCCAGCTTTGGCTAATTGCAGTTATGTGGTGATCAGAATCGAGGCCATATAGGTTCGTTCTCATCTCTCACTTTAATGTCTGGAATAGTGTCCTGTGCAAAGACGCCTTCTTCTTGAGTGCGTCGTCGGACTTACCTTCGGACTTGTGTGCGTCGAACCAAATCGCTTGCGCTGTTTTAAGTGTCTTGAGGCAGTAACAGGAGGTCGTGCGTAGTTTGGTCTTGAGTGGAAGTTCGGTCAAAACAGCAGTCTCCTGTTCGCCAGTTTACAAGCAGGGCCTGTTTTGCCGGGAAAATTTCACCGGTTGATTTTCGTGTAACGGGAATGCCGCAGTGATAAGCCGTTGATCATGCTATGTCTGGCCGCGACGCGACGCATTTCGCACCTCCAGATTTACATCCTTTCGTTCACGCACCTTGTAAAAAATAATGATCTATGTACTCGTGAGACAACAAATAAAGTCTAAAGACCGCATTCTGCATTTTAGTGTCAGTTGTGATGGTTGTTTTTGTGACGGACTTTGTAGTGGCTCACGGCTTGGCATTTGCATTGAAGAACCCGCACTCTTCAGAGCCCGTCTGTCCGTGATAGTGATGGCTGTCCAGTTCAGCACGCCGCCGGCATGTATCGCAGCCCTCAGAGCTGGCGCCGGCCGCCACCGGCTTCCCCCGCCTGTTGCTCTGTACTCATGTCAGCAGCGGTTGGCTGTGATGACGGGACTTTCGAATCACGAAGAGCATGGCCGGCGTGCATTTGGCGCATTTCGACAGTGGGTGAGGGTCCGGATGGGGAGAGGCGGCAGGTGAGGTACAGTATCAGTTTTTACTCGGTGTGGGCGGTGCGACCCTTTCGCCACTGTTTGAACTCCACATTTGTCTGAACTTGTGATGCCAAGATTCCCGTAGGCTGTCGACATATGGACGGGAAACGTTCAAAGCATTTATTTCATTTCGTGTATTTCAAAACTGCACCCATTCATTTTGGAACAAAAATGGAGATATGCGTCAGAAGGATGTCATTGTTCAACTCTGATCCCCACAGTATCTGGTTCGTACAGTAACGCTGTTTCTTGTTTGTTATCCGGTCGTGCGCCATTAGGTGCTACCGTGAGTCATTAGATGGTTCCAGTATTTTTGTCCGGCGGAGTCGCTGGACTTGTTTTTTCGGGCTTTGTTTCGGGAGCTGGCAGCTGGCCGGCGATGTGGCTGTTTGCTCGTGCCGTCAGCGGGGTCCGCGGCAGCCGGCGGCCGGGTATCGAGCCGCCGCCGAGCCGTTCCTCGTCACTGCAGGACGCCTGTTTGGTCAGCGGCGCCTCTAACGTTCCGCCGAAACGGCGATATGTTGAGCCGAGGTCGTGCGCCCTGGAAACGGGCGGCCGTGCGTGCTCCAGCGCTGTTGTGGCGCGGCACCTCCTGCAGGCGATCACAGTGTGGCGACCATTACTGCCTGCCCAGCGTGACAGCGCCGGCATCCGGCCTGGACTCCAGGCGCCGCTCTAAAACAGTCCTCAGGCCTTGTTTCTCTCTGGTACTCTCCTGTTCAGACATCAGAGTCAGAGCTTTATTGATTGCCTTCGATGCACCAGACGCTGGACGGGGATGCCCATATATATGTATATAACAGTGCTCACGGAACACGGCGTAAAACTACCAGCAAATTTCCAGAGGTCCTCCCGACATTCAAACCCACGCTGACCACCATTGACAAGGCGATTGTGAAAGGTCAGAGGGGATTGCCGCTGTTGGCAGCCGTTGGACTGGCAGCAGGCTTCGTCCGTATGTAATATCGATAAGGCGTGGCTTTAAACGGCCTTGGACGGATTTTTGCTGACGTTCTGCGTGAGATTGCTGCAACAGTGACCCATAGTGGGTGCGATGGTCATTGTACAGACGTGAATGGTGGTCACCAAATATGTATGTACATCGTTCGATTACTGATATGTCATCACAGTCATTCTGTAGGAAGTTGTCGATGTCATAAAGCACGTGCGGATTGTCGGTCTCTCCGCTTCAAGTAAGCGTGGATCCACAGTCACGGACTCACCACAGGGAGAGGAATATGGCCACACTAGTTTTGTGGAACTGAAAATGACATTTAATGTGATTGTCGTAGCAGAAAAAATGTCACAAAGTGCCAACTCAGCGCCCATTCTTCTCCCGCTTCACGGTGATGTACTTCAAACAGACTGAAGCATCAGAGTTTTCGGACAACGGTCCCATTATTCGAGCGCGAACCCTCCTCAACCAAACCGTCCCTATCAACACTGCAGTTGCGGCAAAACATCAAAAGCGTAAAACACACTCCTCGTGCCGTCACGTGACAGCGCGTGACAGCACGACACACTTGTTTTCTGCCGTCGTCACGGCGATCATTGGACTGTCGGGCGGTTCGGTCTGTTTTGGTCCAGCCCGGCCTGTTTAGCCCCGGTCCCGGCACAGTCTGCTCTCTGCTGATCGCCGCGCTGTTGTGCTCCAAACTCTGAACCCCTTGGAAGAAGGCTCCTCGTCGCTGCACGAGGAACCCTCCTCACGATCGGGGTCTCTGCGCTCCGGTGACGTCATTCATGGTCCCGATGACGCCACAGGGTCGGGCGCCGCCGGCACCGCCTTGGCGGCCTCCATCGCCTGCAGGTTCATCTTGGCCTGCGCGAGCAGCCGCTGCGTTTCCTGGCGCGTCATGCGCTGCACCGGCGTCTGTTTGCCGGAGGCGCCGATAGGTGGCAGTGTGACGCCGGGCAGCGTTCGCCCCGCCCCTGCTGACGTCACGGCGTGGTTGTCGTCGCGGGCGGTGCGGCCCCGCACCGACCGCCAGCCGCCGCCGTCGCTGCGCACGCTGGCGTCGAGCATGTCGCCCAGCTGCAAGCGGGAAGAACGGCGTCAGCTGGCCAACAAGTTTACGACGTCACGAGTATGGCTTCAGTTAGCACCGCATTAGACTTAACCTGTGTGATGCGTAGCGGGACTGGCCGGACTGGCGTTAAGTCAGCGTACCATTGCAAAATTTAAAAGTACAGCAGGAAGATAAGCACGGCTATTTTCGGCCTTTCGCAAGCTGACTTCTAAGAATTCTCTTTGTGACTTGTTTTTGTGGTAACAAGTCTCCGTCAAAGGCAGGTTATTTTGTGCGTAATTGGGTTCTGACTAAGGCCATATAACGACCCGGACTTTACGAATGGAACTGACATCCGGAAGGCACTCATGCGGAATGATTGGCAGCTGGCGTCGCGCCTGTGCCTCACCTGGTCAAACTCCTCGTCCGGATCGTCACGGCCGGCGGTGCGCGGCTCCGACCGCGACCGGCCGCCGCGTTGGCCCGGACTCCCCCCGGCCAGCCACATGGACGCGCCCGCCGACGCGTCCAGCTGCGGTAGACTCGGCCGCACGGGGGTGGGCGGCCGGCGGCGGCCGCTCTCCTCGTCCTCCTGCGCCACCCGCTGCAGGTCGCGCCGCACCACTGCGAACTTGGACGGCAGCCGCGCGATCGGCGGCATGTTGTGAGAGGCCAGCGGCGAGCGCCGCCCCGCGGCCACCTCGGGAACCGCGACTGTCGCCGCCTGCCGGTAGGCGTGCGTGAGCTTGGACGGGTCCAGCTGTAGCGGTGCCTCCCTCGGGCCGCCCGCGAGTGGCGACGTGTCCACCGCCATCCTGGCGCTGATGACGTCACACGTAGTGGCGGCAGTGGCGTTGCTCGGCGCGTGGCGGGCGCCGAGCTCCGTTGTCTGTCCTTGTGGTGGGGGCCCGACCGGCGGGCGATGCTCTGGGACTGGCCGGCGCCGCTGCGCCTCCTCTCACCTGGCCGTCGCCGCGGGAATGTCTGCTTGTCAGCCCCGTGACGCGGCCAGTCGGCCGTGCTGCTGTCGTAAGCCGCCGGCGACGATCGTGACGAACAGTCCGCGACGCAGTCAGACAGTGACGTATGGCCTCGGCTCTTCACCGCTCAGCGCTCCCGCCCTCACGTGCCGTCGGTGTCGACGCTGGCGCGCGACTGCTGCGTCGGTGGCCCAGTTGGTTGTCGTTACCGACACGCCGGCCGGCTGCGGCAGGGGCGGCGCCAGGACCGCTCACGAGGGGGGCGGCGAGGCGGCCTCCAGCCGGTCGCTCGTCGTCCCTGGAGTCTCGGCAGCGCTGGAACGTTCGAGACGCCCGACGGCGCCGGCGTGGCCCGCTGCCTGAGCTCGTGTGGCGTGCTGCAGGTGCCCGGGTGTCGGCCGTGCTGATGGTGCTGACCGGAGACGTTCCCAGCTGGAGTTCTTTGTCCTTGGATCCAGGTCACCGTTGTTCGGTGTCCCATCTGATGGCCGTCGGCCGTTCGGGCCGGGGTGGCGGATATGCCCGCTGCCGTCGTTGCTGTGTTGTTGTTGTCGTCGTTGTCGTTGTCGTTGTCGTTGCCGCCCCTGAACAGCGTGCAAGGACGCGGCGTCACAATTTTCGAGGACGAGTGAGGCACCCTGGTGTGGTCGCAGACGCTTCTCGTTGGTGGAAGTCGACATCGGTCCAGAAGTTGACAGTCAGAATCGTGGATCTCTGGTAGTCGTGGTTTCTTTGGTTTTGGCTATTTAAAAGAAGTCTTGTTGAAAAAAGGGGTCTTTCTAATCCTCCTCGGCTATGGTCACAGAGTCCTTTGTTTGGCGTTGCACGAGGTTTTGTTCCTGAAAACATTAAAAAAATATGCTTTTTAGATAGGCCTCTTGCCTGAACCTGAACTGAACCTGCCACCGAAATACACGCCTCTGGCCAGAAGATGATGCTCCGCGTGCGGTATAGAGGACGGCACGTTACTTGGTAGACACTTTGCTTGATAGTACAGGGACGACACAACTTGATATTGGACGAGCAGTATGGTATAGGAGGCTGCCTTTCTTTCATTCTGCGTTTAAGATGGCCTCCCGACTCGCTCAGTTTTGTGGAGTCTCCAAGGAGATTATTCAAAACGCTCAGCGCTAGTGCAGTGTAATTTGGTGAAGCGATCCACTGGCCAAACAATTACCGCACGCCGGGAACCTGCTCTGAAGCTTCCTCTCTTCGTTCGCCCCAGCTTGTGCCTTCAAAACTTCCGCAAGTCCGCTCGGCGTCGGCAGCCGTAAGAGTCTTCGCGAGTGCCCTCTTCCCCCGCACACACCCCTGACTGAGACCCTGCGTGCGCCGTTGGCCGCAAATGCCTCTCCCTTCCCGGTTTGTGGGCCCGTGATGCGCCGCGGGCCGCGATTGACCCCCTGTTGCGGTCCCTGGATGCGCCGCGGGCCGCGATTGACCCCCTGTTGCGGTCCCTGGATGCGCCGCGGGCCGCGATTGACCCCCTGTTGCGGTCCCTGGGTGCGCCGCGGGCCGCGATTGACCCCCTGTTGCGGTCCCTGGGTGCGCCGCGGGCCGCGATGGACCCCCTGTTGCGGTCCCTGGATGCGCCGCGGGCCGCGATTGACCCTCTGTTGCGGTCCCTGGATGCGCCGCGGGCCGCGATTGACCCTCTGTTGCGGTCCCTGGATGCGCCGCGGGCCGCGATTGACCCCCTGTTGCGGTCCCTGGGTGCGCCGCGGGCCGCGATTGACCCCCTGTTGCGGTCCCTGGATGCGCCGCGGGCCGCGATTGACCCTCTGTTGCGGTCCCTGGATGCGCCGCGGGCCGCGATTGACCCTCTGTTGCGGTCCCTGAGTGTGCCGCGGGCCGCGATTGACCCCCTGTTGCGGTCCCTGGATGCGCCGCGGGCCGCGATTGACCCTCTGTTGCGGTCCCTGGATGCGCCGCGGGCCGCGATTGACCCTCTGTTGCGGTCCCTGGATGCGCCGCGGGCCGCGATTGACCCCCTGTTGCGGTCCCTGGGTGCGCCGCGGGCCGCGATTGACCCCCTGTTGCGGTCCCTGGATGCGCCGCGGGCCGCGATTGACCCTCTGTTGCGGTCCCTGAGTGTGCCGCGGGCCGCGATTGACCCCCTGTTGCCTGCTCTGAGTGTGCCGCTGGCCGCGTGTAGCCCCCTCCCCGGTTTGCGGTCCCTGGGTGCGCCGCTGGCCGTGGTCCGGCGGCGCAGACGACATCGATTCGGACCGGCGGTCACACGCCGCCGGGCGGCGGTATGCGGCCGCCTGCATCGATCTCGACCGCCGGACAGGCCAGGTACCGCCGCCGGTCAGAGGCCCTCCGGCAGGGACCCGCCGCCCGCCGGTCAGAGGCCCTCCGGCAGGGACCCGCCTCCCGCCGGTCAGAGGCCCTCCGGCAGGGACCCGCCTCCGCCGCCGGTCAGAGGCCCTCCGGCAGGTACCGCCGCCGGTCAGAAGCCCTCCGGCAGGGACCCGCCGTCCGCCGCCGGTCAGAGGCCCTCCGGCGGGTACCGCCGCCCGCCGGTCAGAGGCCCTCCGGCAGGGGCCCGCTGCCCGCCGGTCAGAGGCCCTCCGGCAGGGACCCACCTCCCGCCGCCGGTCAGAGGCCCTCCGGCAGGGACCCGCCGCCCCGCCGCCGGTCAGAGGCCCTCCGGCAGGGACCCGCCTCCCTCGGACGGGACTCTGTCGGCAGGGACTTCCTCCTCTCCGCAGATGCCTGTCGGCCACGGACCGGTGGTGGGGCGCTCTCTGTGCAGTTCACCTCGTGAGCAATCTTACGGGAGACCCCGTGCACGACCACAGAACCCCGTGCCAAGTTTATCGTTTCCTTCTTGAGTGGCCGGGAACGCCTCATCATGTGGCTGGTGTCCTCGTAGTGGATTACCCCGGGGTTCGTTCCAGGCCCATTCCTGTCGTGTTCCGGCATTGGATTACCCATTAATGATCCCCGCTATCATAGGCGACAATTCGATATCCGGTGGGATGGGGTAGCCGGCGGTGCGTAGGTAATGCCATCAAGATGAGGCAGGCGAAAGCGGGCTTTGAAACGTCATTTGCGGGTCCAGAGTTTTCAGAGTTAAACCGTGTTAAAGCGTGTTGTCCTTAGCACGAATGGGTTCGAATGCGTTTCCTACAGGCGGTTGAGCTTATTAAGTTGCATTGGACAGTGCAGTAGGTCAGCCCATGGCATTGCTGTCCAAAAGCTACACGTCAGATGGCATGTCATCGCGGAATTAGTGATTTATACAAATAGTGCAAGCGCAAGGATTTGCTGCTTAGCTTGGCAAGCGGGTTTTCCGACCCCTTGTGTACGCCATCATTTGCAGCGAAACCGATTTCGAGTCAGTCGGCTTTTTTTTGGTCAAAATTCTTTATACGCATTCCCTTAGCTGTTGAACAGCTAAAAATGAAAACCGTGAGACGTGAATAACAAATGGGATGCTTCTCTCTTCCTTGGCATGGGTAATGTCACGGACCCGAAAAAGCAGAACATGTCGGTAAATGAACAAGAAATCAGTACGCGCTGACCAACATGCAGTAAAATCCAAAGTGCGAAAGCAGCATCATTGAGTGAGTTTCCGAAGATATTGAGATGCCTATTTTCCCCGAAGCGAATGATGCTGAATCAAGTGTGGACAAAGACATAGAGAAATATATTAAATATGTCGTGTGTCACATCCAAAACAGTTCGGCGACGTCCCCATTTTTGTCGTGGGGGCTGCTTATGATTTTGTCGTTTTTTCAGTAAATCGCTGTTGTAATCTGCCGCTGTTCTTAGCCAATGTTCTGTTCTTAGTCCTTGTTTTTCCGAGGAGGTCTGTTTATGATTTTGTTGTTTTTTCAATGAAGTGCTACTGTAATCTACCGCTGCCCTTGGCCGCCAAGTCAAAATCAGCAGAAACGCCATGTTATGTGAGACGACCAAAATTAACCTTGTCTGAAGCAGATTTTAGTAGGGATTTTATGTTTTTGATCGATTTGGGGTTTTTGGAACTGTTGTTGTCAAACGAATTGGTGATTGCGCTCATCACAGCGTGATGAGTTTTTTTTCTTTTCGTGGCATAAAGTGAGCTCACCGATGTAAAAGGTATGATGGGCATGACATGATCACCTGGTCCAAGAACCAGCCAGGGTTGGGCATTTGACGGTCGATAACTTGCAGCCGATGCGTTCAGAACAGGCAGCCATCAGGACCTCCTCAGCCGGCCTCCACCTAAGCAGCTTGGCTTTGATTTCCGCTTTGGTCGTCCAACGTCGCGTGGCAGGGCATTTGAGTGATCCTCCCGTGGGGACTTTGTGATAGCTACCGAAGCGGCTAAGCTGGGATTAATTTCACATGGGGCCTTGTTAGACCCATGAGCGCCGGAAATCGCGAACTAATTTTGTTAGTCCAGAACGTATGTATTTGATGTCATTTGACCACGTGTGATGTGTACTCAACTTTGGGCGTCATGGGACGCGGGCGCTGTGCGGGGCTGGCGTTTGCGGCAGAGATTTAGCATGAAGTGAGGTCTACCGTGGCGCTGGTGCACGAGGTGGTCCCAGTGTCGGCTCTCAGAAGCTGGGGATCTGCACATGGAGGACGTGAAACCCTGCAGTGTCGTGCAGCCGACTTCAGTGATCACGCTTTGAGGATTTCTGCGTTGGTCTTGGATATAATTGTTGGGGAATTTGAATAGCTTGCGTTAGTGGGCAGACTACCAAATGATGTGCGATGAACACGTAATACAGCCTCCACGTGCAAGACAAGGTGACCTTGTGTCCAGGGTTTCGAGAGAGGGACTCCGCTGGAGGCAGACAGAACCACATTTCGCCAGACTTCTGGCCTGGCTGGGTCATGGGATCCCGATTGAAAACAGATCTACTTGACTTACACCTTGCAGCCATTTTTCACGTCACGAAATATGATTTTATGCGATTTCATGCGGCCGGCACGGTCAACTGCCATTCTAATGGGGCCGTCCACTGACTGGCCGCTTTCGATCCGAAATCGCCCCGATTGGTCGCTGGCGATTCACTCGACGGTGGCCCGGGCGTCGCTCGCTGGGATTGGCCGATTTTGATCCAGGATTGCCGCGATTAGTCGGACTTGCTAGGAGCAGACGTACGACCGAACCGGCAGATGGCCCAGCAACGGCAGCAGACCGGGGAAAATCAGTGCTTTTAGTCCGACGTTGGGCCGACGTGACAGCATGCTGGCCGATGATGGCCTTCTTACGAGCCTACCTGGATACGATGCAGCGTGACAGTATGATGGGTCCTCGCGAGATTCACTGGTCGCAGCGATGACGAGTAATGTGCTCATGTGGTCGGCACGTATGTGCGTCCCCGTGAATGATACCTCCATGCAAACAGTTATGTCCTCATCGGTATCATCAGTGATTGATTGGTTCACTTTATGGTAAGAGAAAGGAACCGTGGAATATGAGGTAACAAAGGAATCGTGTTTTGACCTGCCGAAGAATAAGGTGGCTTGGCATAGATGATGTGCCGTGGCACAATGTATCCGTTTTAACCCTCGCCCGTTTAGGGCCTTCAGCATAACGCGGACGTATAAGGGGGGGGGGTACGACCCCCGGCCGTTTCCACGCTGTTCCTCCCAGATCGTCGCGGAAAAAAACAACGTGTTGCGTGTGACGAGATCTCGCGACTGGTATCTCTTTTTCAGATCTGAGGTTAACGGATGATCTTCCAGGTCGGGTCAGAGATCAAAAATTGGCAGAAGTGGTGCTTTTTCGAGTTTAAGAGCAGATGAGCGCCAAAGACTACATGATGAAACGAAACGGATATCATAGTATTTATCAATCAATTATGAGCATCTGCACCCCAAATGATTGCGTTTTACCCATGGAGTCCGATCCAGGTCATGTTAGGTCAACCTTCTCAAGCGGGCACGTCGTTTTAAATGCATTCTCGGAGCTGCACAAGCATTTTCGTACATAATAATAGATAATTAAGTCAATTGTAGCATCTCAGTTAACAAGCACTATTGTCGAATGACATATAAAGATCATCATGGGTCATCCAAGGTCATCTTAGGTCATACATGGTTATCTGAAACGAATGACCTAGAATAACCTCGAATTAGCTAAAAATTGTAGCGTAGGTGCCTTAAAAGGTTTTTCGATTTGATATCCAAAACAATGTCTAACTTTAGGCATGCCGTGGTATTGTAGACCCACCACTCCGCTGCCGACACCGCCCTGCCCGTCGCAGCAAAAGTCAGGCGTTCGCTACATCCCGCCCTCTTCAAACGAAATAAAAGATAAATCGCACCAAATTTATACAATTCGATCCCTTACACCTCAAGCAGTACAAGTATTGTTTTGCCATACCTATTTCCTATCGCATTTCCAGAGATAAAAAGGAGACGTGTTTCCCGCCGTAGCTCATGACCTCAGTTTACTTCCTCGATTATCCCGGCATTGAGCATAAGCCTGTTGAATATATAAGTTGTGTTAAAAGGCCTGCGATTTTGAGTCGATTTATGTATATTTCATTTTATTTGTGCCCTCGAACCGTCTTGCAGTGAGACCAAACTGAGAACGTTGTAAACCGGCCGCGTGGGCGCCCGAAAACGGCTGACGTGGTTCCCGCTGTGACGCCATAGCTCGTTGCGATGGTAACGAAGAGGAGAAATTTTTGGCGCTGTTGACTCGAGTCGTTATCCACAGGCAGTGAGCTGGCCGGTTACAGGGGCCTCATCTCGTGCTACCTCAACTTGGACCAACCAAACACGGCGCTCAGTCTGGCCCGCGACATGATTGGTCGGAACGCCGTCTGGGAGGAGGAGTTCAGCGAGTCTTTGTGAGTATGTGGACAGGCCTGGAAAATGATGTGGACGAATCCGGAGCTACGGTAGTCTGCCGGCATTTGCAGCAGGCAGGCGAATGTCTTGCGGGAATCCACCGTCTTACTAAAAATATAACTTGAGGGCTCAGTTATATTCTTTCATGCCTAAAAAGCTGTGAAAAGGCAGTGGTCCAAGTTTCTGTTGCTAGTGCGTATGTATTGGTTTTAAATTGGTCAGTAGATACGGCGGAAAAATCTAAATTATTGAACTGTATTAAACCACAGCTTAAAGAGAAACCATCTTAGCGTCCTCATCATTTTAAATAGTACCTGAGATCGTTGCGTCCACGACGGTATCGCTCTGTATGGCATCCAAAATACTATTGTTAGTCCGTTCAGGTCTGTAGGTCTCCATTCGCTGAATGCGTTGCTGAAAATGCCGTAATCACTGTATGGGCCTAATCCAAACGAATAACGGAACACGCCCCCAGCCAAGTTTTGGTGATGACGCAAGAGTATGTGATTTCGTAACAGCATTGGCCACTGGTTGTCATAGCAGTATTGCGGAACAGTATAGCACGGCAGGCTACCACACAGAGACATCAGCTGTTGCTCTAGGGCGAACCAAAATGCAACTTTTTCTCAGATCATCCGTTACTTGTTGTGTGTCTTATGTGGATACTGTTGGTATGAATACCAAAAATGCAAAGAATCAGATCAGTTCAACGAGGATCTTTATCCCGCGCTCTGAGTTCAAGTTTTCCATATATGAAACTAATCACCAAGGAAGGCCTCGAACTGTTCATCATGACCCCTCCGATTTTGATCAGATTTAACACACTGCGTTATTCATATCCCATATTACATCCATATTGTTTTTTTTTTGTTTTTTTTGGCCACATGGGTCACGGAATAACCGAGGTCACCTGGGAAGTTGGACCGGAAAATGATTTTTCTGTGCGCTGGCTTCTTTAATCTGAACAAAACGGGATACCATTTGAAAGCGGATGATTTGCTCTATCCAGTAAAAGTACGAATGATCGCTCCCGGTCATTTTTTGGCATCGTGACGTCGTGGCCTTTTGTTATATCCGCGATCTTTCAGAATTGTCTTGCTTTGGAAATTTATATTTTGATCGTTGAAAGATTTCCAACGTATTGCGTAAGTGATGATGTAAAGTTTTCTTTGTAAATCCGGCTATGTGGCGTGTCACCAAGGTCAACAGTAAGGTCTTGCACGTCCTTGAAATGTCGTTGGCGTGGGTGACGTGGAACATAGCCGATATGGTTATCATACGAAAGCTTGTTGCCCGGTGAATACGCTGGTGGTGTTTTGGAGCGTGTGAGAGGTCATGCATGTGCCACTCAGTGACAAGATTTTGGGTAGCTGCCGGCGAACGTTGGAGCTAGTCGACATAGGCATTATTTTATAGGCCCTTTTGAATGTAAAATGATTAGCACAGGAACGGGTGATTCAGAAGTCAAAGATATGCAACCGACTGCATAAATGCATTACCCATACATGTGAGTCTGGCATTGCGGGTGCTATGTGCCTTATGTGCATTGTAGATACACCCTGAGTGAATAGTGTTGTATTTTTGTAGTCAGCTGTACAAAGTTTGGCAGTAGTATGATCCATATACACCTGTTGTTACAAAACAAATTGTTGTATTGTAACCCATATCCCATTCCCTTTATGGTTGTTCTTTTTGTGATGAACGAAATGAATAGATGTACTTCATGACAAATTGTCTGGACGTTTCCGTTGTTTGCCAGAAGGATTTAACCTCAGTACAGCGAGCCGGATGACACGGCAGACGCCCCTGTGTTCGGGGACTTGATCACTGAGCGTCAATGCTACGCCCCGAGGGGTTGGCAGAGTTGTTTTCTGCACCGGCACGCGTTTTTGAACTTGCATGCCAAGGGGCGAAATTCTTGAGCAATGAGAAAAGTTGCATTGCATTATTGCAGAAAAGTTTCGTGTGACATCCCGATGTGTTCCAATTCTCTTGGAAAGTTATGTGGTGGGGCTTTTCGTCCAGACGAAGCTCCCTGCGTTTGAGCACTCCTGGTCATTAACAGAATGCCGCAACTGTAAGTCAGCTGAAGAGGTTGCGACCGTGTTGCCTTGGCAATGCCATTTTGACGTCACCGAGCGTCACCGAGTGTTTGACGTCACCGACCAAGCTGGTATTTGTGCGACGAATTACATTGGATAAGATGTGTTACGGTACAGTGGAGACGTAGCAGCCGGAAGTCGTTGTGGAATGACGTCATGTCAATTACATATTGTCGGAGGACAGTTTTAAGATATTTCTTGCGGGTGCATATGGTCACGGGTCAAAGTTGTTGGACTGGTGTCTATTCTTTAATGAGATGATGATGTCTGTCACATTATGAGGTGGATTACATTATAACCATGGAGAGGTTACCAACCAACCAACCAACTCGCCCGTATAGGGCGATAATTTTACTCTGTTAGTCTGTTAGTCTGCGTAGCGCAGACGTATAGGGGGTTGGTACAGCCCCCAGGCCATTTCCACATCTTGAGCCCTAGAGCGTCGCGGAAAAAGCAGTGTGTTGCGCGTGACGAGATCTCGCGACTGGCGTCACTTTTTGGGTTTCAGGTCGATGGGCGGCCTTCCAGGTCGGGTTAAAGGTCAAAAATTAGCAGAAGGTGGTACTTTTCCGAGTTTAAGTTCGCCTGAACGCCAAAGTATGATGATCATGAAACACTGAAAAACGATGATGATGGAACGGATGTCATAGCGTTCGTCAATCAGTTATGAGCTCATCTGTACCCCGTTTGATTGTATTTTACGCATGGACGCCGATCCAGGCCATGCTAGGTCAATCCCTGGCAAGCGGGGTCGCCGCCTTAAATGCGTTCTCTGAGCTGCAGAATGCCAGTGACGTAGAATGACCTCGGACTGGCTAAAAATCGCGACTTAGGTGTTTTAAAGGCGTTCTGTTAGTTGATATCCAACACCAAATCTGATTTTAGGTATGCCGTGGTATTGCGGACTCATCACTCCGCGGCCGACACCGCTCCGCCCTTGAGAGGAAGTCAGGCGTTCGCTGCATTGCGCCCTCCTTTAACGAAATGAAAGATGAACTGCGCCAAATTTGTATCATTCGATTCCTTCCACTCCAAGCAATCCGAATATATAAGTTGTTTACCGATACCTGTCTCCTATCGTATTTCCAAAGATCAAAAGGAACGTGTTTCCCGCCGTAACTCATGACCTCAGTTTATGCCCTCGATTATTCCTGGCATTGAGCACAAGCCTGCTGAATATTTAAGCTGCGTTCAAAAACGTATAATTTTGAGTCGATTTATGCGTATTTGATTGTGTTTGTTCCCTGTAATCGTCATGCCGTGAGACAAAATTGGGAACATTGTAAACCGACCGCGTCGACGCGCAAAAACGGCTGACGTGGCTCCCGCTTTGACATAACTCGTTACTGTGGCAACGTTGATGAAAAAATGTGTAGTATAGGACGTGGAAATGATGCCCCAGAGGTACACCAAGTTTCAGATGGATCAAACAACTGTTAGGAAGTTATTCTCGGAAAATCTCGAGGGGGGGTGCGTAAACTCCTCCCACTCATGCTGGCGAGGGTGAAGCCGTCGCGGAGAATCGTGGCTTGCCAGCCCCAGGACGTTTGTCTTTCGCGATAGGTCATACCTTGTCAGACATTTTTTTAATCGATGTGTACACTGTTTGGGACGCACTCAGACCTCTTGAAAGGTGAAAGAAAACTGTTCCATTTATTGGAACCTGTTGCTTCCAAATTCCAGCTGTCGTAAAGCATGGTTTTCGTCTGTGGACCTGCCGTTTGTATAACGTTTAAATAGTGTCAAGCTCCTCTTGTGTGACCAAGTGCACGACACCCCAGTCTGAACTGTTATTAGACGGTCTGAACGGCCCCATCTCCCGCAAGCCGGCCATCTTGGGTCTGTGATTGACTCTCGTGCTTGTGTCTTGTGCGACCTCCGACAGCCCTCCCCCCCCTCCGGCCTTTATGTGGCCGCCGCGGCAACAGTGGCGCCATAGGTCGTGACCCGTCGCCGCTCTCAGCGCCGGGGGCGTTTCTGCTGTCGTGTTCTCGGGATCGATTGCCGAGTTGTGTTTTTGTCCACTTCGGCACGGTTCGGGCAACAGACGGCAGTTTGTGCCTGACGGGCTGCTTTTGTTGTCGGCGAAGCCCAGTGTCGCTCGGTAAGCGCGCCGGTCGCGCTGTTTTGATGGATGCGGTCGGCACTGTTGTGACGGGACTCGGAAAAAGTTTGACGCCCCTGACGCTGTGACGCGAGCAGTGGCCGCCGAGGCGACGTCGCCTGTTACACCCCGCAATGTCGCCTGATGTATTGCGATACGCTCGGCGGCCGCTAGGGAGCCGGGGGCGGCGATGGCCAGCACGGCGCAGGAGCCGATTAACCGGTCCGGGGGCAGGCCGGCCCGTGGTCGTCGTTTCCGGGAAGATGTTCCACCGTGACGTTGTGCAGCCTCCATTATCCTGTGAACATTTTGGAGACGTCCAGACGCGGACAAAAGTTGCACTTCGAAGCTAGGGTTGCGATGCATACAGACCAGTCCGGTCAGCTGCGCGGTGGACCTCTGATTGGAGCTGACAGCACGATTACACAGGACTGTTTACGTGAGTGGCAGCCCACACGGCTGGCAGGACGAGCAGTTCGTCCGAACGCGAACCGCAGGAACCGTCCAGCACTTGCCAGTACCGGCTGGTCCTGGGGAAGCGCAAGAGCTCGTGTCTCGCCACAGGCGATTGACGGAAGCCGTCATTGTTAGTGTTCATCAAGTGCTTTGGGGTATGCGTGAGTAAAATGGGTTTGATGTCATGAAAGCTCAAGTATTTCGTTATGACTTGATATGCTTTTGTCAGTGGGATCACTGATGTCATTCTTAACTCACCGAACCAGTTTTATTCACGTATTCTCCGAAATGACATAACCAATAACTGAGAAAAAATACCATTACGGACTGACAATGCAAGCGTTGTTTCCCCGAATGATCGTATTTCAGTATTGGGGTCATTAGACCAGTCGACTCGCCAAACACCCTCGATGCTTATTACTCCGTGTTTGTTCGACGCGCCGCCCCCGCGGTAATTCCTCGGGCACCATTACGTCCTTACCGGCCTTGCGCGACGACCCATGACGTCAACAGCCCCCCCCCCCCCGAAAACGTCAGGGCCGCCGCTGTCCGCCGAACGGCCTGTGTTGGTCTTGAGCATCGAGCTGGAGGGTTAAATCGAGCTGAGGTGGGGACGGGCGCGGGTATAAAACTGGATTGCACCGGTTCCCGCAGCCATGCGGGCTGATTAAGTATCGATGTTCTGGCGGCAGTTTTACGTGGTCGTAGGTGCATGGTGAAAGTGACCGTCGGTGGGCGGTGTCTTCAAGTCTCGACAGCAGCGGTATTTTCCACGTTTCTCGCAGTAGGAAACTGAACACTGCGCGACGCCCTGGTCTGGCGGTCTGCAGAGTCGGTACACGTCCCACTGACGCGCATCCGCCAGCGTCGATCAGGTCACCCTCCCCGGCGACAACATTTAATCATCGCTGATCGCATTAGATCACCGCTTGAGTCATCACGGGCTATGGCAGGACATAGGTCACCGCTTGAATCACCACTGACTATGGCAGGAGCTGCTGTTCATCACTGGGACGTCGCCGCCGCCGCGCCGCACGCCTGTCTGACGGCGTCTCGTGTCGCCGCCCGCAGGGTGGAGGCCACGTGGCGGCTGGGGCGGTGGCAGGAGCTGGAGCCGGCCCTGGAGGCCGTGCCGCTGGACTGCTGGGGCGCAGCAGTGGGCGCCACGCTTCTGCACGCAGGTTCCCCCCCCCTCACCCCCCACCCTCCGACATTGCACTTGTTCCCCGTCAGACTGGTGACGCGCCGGGTCGCGGAGTGCGGGAATCGAGTCATTTCACGCCCGCCTCTCTGAGCTCCTGCAGGGCAGAGCAGGTGGACGTTGACGTTGGAAATGCAGCTGGAAAATGCGTGATGTTTGGTGCTGTTTAGGGTGGTGAGTTTGTCGTACCATTGCTTAGACTTGACGTCAGTTTTGGGTATGATACCGCCGTACCGATGGAGTGTGATGTTTGCGTCGTTGGCGTCAACAGCTGGTCAGTTGCCAGTTCGGCTGAGTCTGCTTTATTCCATTTGTAAAGCTCATCGATGTGGGTTATGTCGTTCCTTGAAATAATGGTTAATAATGTGACGGAAAATAACGTCTTTGCCTCTTCCGTCACTAACGCAGCCGCTGATTTCTTAAGTGTCCCAGTTTGCAAAGCCCATCGAGGTCGCTATGCCTTCCCTTGAAGTAATGGCTACGGTAAAACAACATGTTGGTCCTTGCCGTTACTGTTGCAGCTGCTGGTGTTCATGGCATTTTATTGGCAGATAAGCGACGTTCTGCGGACTTCGAGAAAATGTTGAGTTTCTGTCGGGAGCAAGAGATGGCGCCACTGAGTGCCGCTGCTCTGGAAAACGGCAGCTACACCCGAGCGTATGAGCACCTTGTCAGGTAAGATTTTACCCTTTGCTGCCTTAATTCAGATGAATGTTTCGCTCATGTGGGTTCTGAGTCTCATGTCATAGTCTCAGGGAGAGAGATACAATATGGCTCTGTTGTTTCCTGTTTGCGATATGACTCTGATATTGGATCGTAAACACGGCTCTGTTGCAACTCGTTTTGTTTTGGAATTCTTCAGAATTGCAAATGCTTATCCATATTGACCTCAAAAGACTCGTTTCAAATGTTTCGCCTAAATTTGGTCATATTGCATCCTAGTTCACCACGTTTCTGCTCGCCCTGCTACTGGTACCTCACCAGCTTACCTTCTGCACCCCGAGTACCGAAGGTTGTCTATCTTGCCATGTGTAATCCATTAAACAGCTGTTTACAACTCATTCCGGACTAGTTCACGGACTGTGCTGCCATATATGTATCGCTCCTGGTTTCCCTCGAGCCGTGGTTTCCTTGGCACCTGGCACTGTCCGTTCGCCCTGCTCTGAGCTGCGGACTTGTGACGGTGCAGGGTGCCGGCGGCGATGCCACACACAGGGACCAGCAGCGGTGCAAGCCAGACCAGCGGGACGCGCGGTATTTCCGGCTCCCGCGTACCCGCCACAGGATGGGATTCCCCGAGCGGGGGGAGGGGACCGCTTCCCCTCCTGCCCGGCCGTGGGGCCCCGCAGGCGGGCGCCCCGTTCCCGGCCGAGCGGTGAGCTGGACTCCGTCAGCGGCGCCGTCCGGCGTGTCCGGCAGGCTGCACGTGCTGTCGGACCTGGAGCGGTCGCTGCCCGGCCTGCTGTGGACGGAGGCCGAGTCGGGGGTGGCGGCCGAGCTCTCGGAGTGGCAGCGCCGGCTGGACACGCTGCGACCGTCCGTCAGCACCCTGGAACCGGTCAGCGGTCTCTTTGTTACGCCCGCCTGTCATTTGTCGTCGTCACGTGTCGTCGCGTGCCAGCGCCAGGTGGCACTCGTTTTTGACGTTTTTGTCAGTATCAGTGGGAGCTGCCGGTGGCATGTGTCGGTGTCAGGTGTTTGTGTTGGCTTACAACATCATTGTCAGGGGTCAAGTTTTAGCGTAACGTAGCGAGATCAGTGCCAAGTTGGATTGTCGTAGCTGATGTCATTGTTTTGCGTCCTGAGAGTGTCAGCCTTGCTCTGAAGTGTCATATGGGAGTGCCAGGCTGTGACTGTAGCCGGTATCAGGTTTCGGATGTCATGGGGAGGTGTGATTTCAGTGTTAGGTCTGTATTCATCATCTCCGATTTTAGTTCATGTTGTCTGTGCCAACCTGTTAGCTTAACCTGTACATTGATGCGTTTTTGGCGTGGTTGTAACCCTATATCAGGTACTGACGTGGCTGTTTCAGGTCGTGATGTGGTCGTAATCCTGTGCCAGATCCTAACGTGTCCGTTTACCCCCGTATCAGGGCTTACCGTCGCTGTACCCCTGTAGCAGGTCCTGGCCTGACATTATCTCTGTATTAGGTCCCGGTACGACTGTACCCCTGCATCAGGCTCTGACGTGACTACATTCCTTGTGTCAGGTCCTGACGCAGCCCTGTCAGGTCCATAACATAGCTGTACTGGTATCAGGTGCTGATGTGACTGTATCATGTGCTGACGTGACTGTATCAGGCCCTGGAGTGACATAGATCCTGACGTGAGTGTGCTAGGTGTTGACGCGACGGTGTCAGGTACTGACGTGACTGTGGCACGTCAGTACCTGATGGCACGTCAGTATCAGATGCGTGGCGTGACCATAAGGTGCTGACGTTACTGTCAGGTGCCGACGACTCGGAGGGTGGTGCCTACATGACTGTGTCAGACGCTGACGTGATTGCATCAGGTGCTGAGACGCTGATGTGACTGTAATAGGTGCTAACGTGACCCTACCAAATGCTAACTTGACCGTGTTAAATGCTGATATGTCTGTATCAGGCGACGACGTGACTGTGTCAGGTGCTGACGCGACTGCATCAGGTGCTGACGTGTCTGTATCAGGTGCCGAAGCGACTGTATCGGGTGCCGAAGTGACCGTCTTTGGTGCTGGCGTGACCGTATCAGGTGCTGACGGCTCGGAGGGCGGTGCTGACGCTGGCCCGGGACCGGCTGAGGGGGCGCGGCTCGCCGGCGGCGGACGTCCTCGATCTGGAGGTCGGCCGCTGCTGGCTCAGGAGCGCCAGGACGTCTCGAAAGTGAGTGGCCAGTTCGGGTCGGATGCGCTGCGGCCCCGGCTAGTGGGGGCTGACGCGGGCTAGGAGCCGGCCGGAAACGATGGCTGCGATACGCTGTAAAACCTGTGGAGGAAAATGTAGAAAGCGAATTCGGCTCTGAAATCGAGCAGAGAAAAATGTGGAAAGCGTACCAGTTTTGCCGTAAGTTTATTTCCCTGTAATTCTTCACTACAAAAATGCCATTTGAAACCATTTGGGAATTCCTTATGGTCCTAAATGGCATCTTATGGTATTGGGTGGTTTCAGATGGTGTGAAATGGGTTTGAAGGTGCCAAACGGTGTGAAATGGTCCGAACCAGTTGGCGCCTTATGGTTTCTGATGGCGTCGAAAGGCTTCATATGGTATGAAATGGTCTTAGCAAGTTGGTGTGTATGGCATATCATCGTTTCTAATGGTGTCCAGTAATTTCGAATGTGCCAAATGTTGCGTAATGGCAGTCACCGATTGAATGCTGTATCTAGTGTTCTGTGGCATAAAACTACTTGCGGTGTCAGATAGCAGTCAGCGACTTCTACACGTTTCTGAAGTCGCGAAATGTGTGTGACGCTACCAAAGTCCCGGCTACCAGTTATGACCTAAATGTTCCAGGCTTCCTAGTAACACACAGTATTCTGAAGATGATTGACAGGTGATTACAATCCGACTGCGGTACAACGTTGCTTAAGTGTGGTTGTAGCATCCGAAATGCAAATGGTGGTTGTTTCATGATTGTAAACATGGTATTGTATAAACAGTGTCGTCACAATGAAAAAAATGCAGCATGTGTTAATATACAACAGATATTAAATGCAACATTGCATAATGTCAAATCAGGTATTTAACATTGCAATAATGTTTTACCGAAGCTCACAGTAGACCAAATTTTCAGCGTATTTTACCTGGAGTCAGAATTTAGGGATGGTCACTTCGGTGCAGTATTCGCTAAGTCGTAGGAGCAGGCACGGATCCAGGCATGTGTATAGGAACGGGGGCCAGGGGGTCATGTCCCCCTCCCTTTTGAGAAATTAAATATTAGTCATATCTGGAAAAACGTTGCTCCCCCCCCCCACACACACGCGCGCTTCCTGGGCGTTTGTACACCCTTGGGTCCAGAGCTTTCGTGGGTGGACCCCGCCCCACCCGGCCCCGGCCCACACGTTACGGCGTGACCCAGGGCCGCGGGAGCCGTGGAGTCAGGGGGGCGGGGGTAAGAGCCCTGACGTCGGCAGATTTTAACATCAGTCCCGGTAGCTCATAATGCAAATTTCAGGTTCGGGCTCGGAATGTTTTGAAGTGATTTCTTTTGACGCGGCACCATAAGGCCTGGTATTGCCATCTGAGAGCTAAGATTAATAGATCTAAGATCTGAGATTTGCCAGATTTGGCGCGGAATAGATGTGCTCGAACCCCCTCCCCCTCACGGCCGGTCGGCGGCGTTCCCTGTCCCTGGTCCATGTCCTCATCCATGCTCCCCTGTCCCCGTCCGTGATCCCGTCCCCGTTCTTTTCCCTGTTTCGGCTCCCTGTCGGTGTCCCTGGTCCCTGGTCATCGAGCCCGGCCTGCTCAGCTGTGTCCCCTGTCCCCGTACCTTATCGCCTGGTCGAAAAGCAGGCTTGATGCGTGGCTCCGTTTACCAGTAGCGCAGCGGCGCGACAGGCCACAGCTCGGCATTGCCTTTAAAGCTAAAGATGGCCGGTTCGCATCCCGCCTGTGGGGATCGCTTCCGCTCACGACCAGTTGGAGGTACCATTTAGCACCAGACCATGTCAAAACATTTAACACCATTTAACACTAGTTGGAAAGACCATTTCATACCATTTCGTGTCGCACCAGTAGGTGCCTTAACTATTTGATATGTCCGTTTGGAAACATTTGGGACCAGTTGGAAAAGGTCCAAAATCCAAAATGGTCAAACCTGTGGTACCAGTTGGCCTCATCCTTGTGTTTTTTGTTGTTGTTGGTTGCATAGTCGTTGTTGGAAACGGCGTGATTTCTCGACGGGCCAGTGTTTGGCTACTGTTTGGTCGTTATTATTGATTGGCCGTTGAGCAAGGCGTCGGTTTTGTGCCGCCAGAGCCGGCCACCTGCAGCGCGCCGCCAACTGTCTGCTCCAGCTGGAGCGACTGGAGCGCCGCCTGCCGGAGGCGTTTGTCGAGCGGGCGAGTCTACTTTGGCGGCGAGGGGAGGGCGCTGGCGCGATTCGCGCCCTGCGACAGGGCATCGAGAGCCACTTCCCCGACTGGGCGGCCAAGGTCAAAGGTGGGTGGGCGAGGTCACTGGCTCGGGGATGAGTGTATAAGATAAAACATGAATTGACAAGACGAAAATGTTCAAAGTACCGTTGATAAAAGTCAAAGATTTGAAGAAAGGTTGGAGTAAAATCTTGCAGTTGCCACATTCATGCCCGTGCAAATTGCCGTGAGCCGTTGCGTCATTCGTGGGGTTGCCCACCATCAGTTATGTCTAAATGGTGCAGTGAAAGCTCAAAGACTGCAGTATGACAGTCGAAACGAGAATGCGGACCACGGCGAAAAGTCGCGCAAAATCTCTCCGGATCCCCCCCCCCCCCCCCCAGCGCCTGAAACGCATCACAGATTTGAGTGTCACGTGAACAGACCACCAGAGCGGCGGCAGACAATCTGTATGACGTCACTGTTGTGGGCGTGACGTCACAGCGGGGCGTCTGACGGCGTCGGAGCGCCAGATTCTGGCCGAGGCGAAACTGCTTCTGGCCCGCTACTGCGAGGAGTCGGCCAACATGGACAGCAATGTCATCAACCAGCACTTCGTCGAGATCACCGAGGTAGGGTTTTGAAACCGTCCTGGCTGTCCGCTTGCCTGGGCGCTGCTGGCAGTGGCAGGTAGGGCGGGGGGCTCGGTGTTGCTGGAAATGGTGATAATTTTGTGATGAAGAGAAACGTTAGCAGGCTTTGCGAGCATTTTAAGTAAACGGGAGGAAGTCGCCATCATGGAGGGGATCTGGTCCTGTGTGGGCGGCGTGGGTTGGCAGCTCTGCTTTGTAGTCGTAGCATTAGGCTGCCGCTGTTTTTCTGGCGCTTTGCATTTTTCGTTGTTTTATTTGTTTGCCTTGACTACTAGTGAGCACGTTACGTTATCTTTGGTCGTGGTGTTAACCACGTTTCCGTACCATTTGTAATGTTCATTTCTCGTTACCTTCATTCGACTACTGGTATGTGTTGCAGATGCCTGTGAAGTTTCCCTGCGGTCTTGTTGGGACATCGCTAACGGTCTGCTCTTACCGTTCAACCTCTGAGACCCGTTTGACCTGTGTGTGACCTCTGTGTGCCCCGCGACCTTCAGGCTCGCATGAACCACGAGAACGCACGTTTCAACACGGCCAGGTCTTGGCATCGGCTGCTGGTTGCGTTGACCGCCACCTGATCGTGTTTGACCTCCGCGTGACCTCTGCTCTGACGGTGACCCGGCAGATCCGCAAGGACTGGGAGGACGTGCACTTCTACACGGCCAAATACCTGGACCGCCTGCTGGCGGCGCTGCCTGCCGGCGGCCGGGACTCCAGCCAGCTGGGACCCCGGGTCGTGCACGCCCTGGGTGAGCCCCCCCCCCCCCGGCCGGTTGACCCGGACCTTCCCTCGGAGCCGTGAGACGTGTTCAGACGGGGGGCATACCGGTCGGGGACCGGTCAGAGCAGCACTCTCCGGTATTCCCGGCGGCGTTCTGCGCTGTCGGTCCGGGGCGCGTGCTCTTGCGGTGACCCCTGCCGCAGTGTTGGACTGTTGTCAACAGAATGCAGCCGGTTATGGATGGATGTGGACCGCGATTAGTCTGTGGCGTTCGAATTACCTCGCCTGGTGTTCGTGCTGACCGGCCAGAAACGGGCGTTCGGCTTCTGAGCGACTTATGTGCTGGGCGCGATGTTGGACGACCGATAAGTGTTCGATCCCTGTCTGGTATTCAGCGTTTGCGAGACTGGAACTGTGTTTGCTGCTCGATCTTGGACCGGCGTATGCCCTCCGGCTGGAGTTTGAACTCTGCTTGGCCTTTGACCGGATTTGAAATGTGTGTGGTCTCTGGCCGGTTTCTGACCTGTGTTTGACCTCTGGTCAGAGTTTGGCCTCTGTTTCACCTCTGACTTGAGTTTGACTTCTTTGTGGCCTCAGACCGCGGTTTGACGTGTGTAGCTTCTGACTGGGGCTTAACCTGTGTGACCTCTGACCTGGATTCGTTTGACCTGTGTCCGGACAGGTAAATCGCTCCAGTACGGCTGCAGGCATGTGTACGAGTCCATGCCCCGTTTGCTCAGCATTTGGCTGGATTACGGTGCTCCGGACGGTGGCGGCGCCAAACCGCGCCAGAGTGACGCCGCCCTGGTGGCCAAGGTGGGAACTAACGGTCGCCAACGAACGAACGAAGTTTGCCAAACTGGGTTTGGCGTTGTTTTTAGTAACCCCAAACAGGTGGGACTTATGGTGGGTTATTGGAGCGGACTTGAGGTCGAGCGAAGCGTCCTAGGCAGGCGTAGCTCGATTCTGAATCGACTGAGAAATTTCACATTTGTACTGAACTGGAATCATAGTTCACGTAAAACCACAGTGGATCAGAATCAGAATCAATTCGCTGACTTCTGTCGTTCAGTCAGCATTAAATCAGAACAGTCAGTATGCTTGTTGAAGAGCCGTTGCGAATCACAACCAGAATCGATTCGCGTCTCAGTGAATCAGGCGTCGAGTCGATTTAGTTGAGGTGAATCGTCCGCCTCGCGGGGAACTGATTACTGCTGTACTGTAATCACGAATGAGACCGAAGGCTGAGTAAGTCTTGCTTGAAGTAGTGAGGAGAAAAAATCTTAATGGGGTCCTGGTGTTGCCCGGCCACAACGCCTTCCGGAATGCTAATGACTGTTTGACCAGAGGCCACCGAGTCATGAACTGTTTGCTAGAAGATGAGTAAATTCTTTAAACGCCACGTATTTGCGTTTTCAGTCCGTTGCTTTGCCAGCTCTTTCTTCCCCGTAACTGTGCCGAGTTTACGCTCTTAAACCTGCTTTACCAAATGCTGGAATATCCCTTTTGCATTAGCTCATACATGGTGTATAACATGTCGCTTCCATGTTTTTTTTTAGTTCGTGAAAACATTTTTAACAACGGGCCGAAATATTTTACCAGATCACGCTCAAACGGCTATTCATACAAGAAAATACGACTGGAATTTTTACGAACAGTTTCAAACTGTGGCTGTTGTTATGGAAGGTTTGTAACCATGTGGAATGGCGTTTGATGTTATGGTGTCATTGGTGTCTTCCCCGAGACGTAACCCAAGTATGGTGGAAAGAATGGTTTAACCCTATTCCCGGCAGGAAGCTGAATCCGCCCCCTCGGGTTTTTTGCTTGCCAATTCCAGGCTTTTTGATGCAGCTTCACGAAACTTGGTGGCTTTTCCTAGCTGTTCTTTCTACGTACTGTTACAAAATTTCGAAGTTCTTTTTCGCTCAGGAACGGAGCCAGGTGGCGTTTTTTAGGGGCACCTCAGGCCATTTTTGGCCCTGTTCAGGGTAAAAGGAAAATGGCTTCCAAAAATAGCGCTTTTAACATAGAACTTAAAACTTTATACGGATGTATATCCAAATAGCTGGGCAACATACAAATACAATTTTGTTCGTCTGAGGTCACTTTACAAGGTCAGGCCAAGGTCAAAAGTCAAAATTTGGATTTATAGTAATTATTTTTTTGACCCTAATTTTTTAAATGCCGAATCCGAAATACATATGACGTAAAAGGGTGCCCTCTACCTTGTGTACCAAGTTTCAGCTTCATATCAGGTCGGGTCACGGAGCTATAGCCTAAAATGTCAGTGCGCGCACCCTACATCACAACAGCCGTAAAATGGAATTTCAGAAATGGAGTGAATTAAAATGGATTGAAAACGTTTTTAAATAATATTAAATGCCCACAAGATCATTCCAGGTAACTCCAGCGTCACTAGAGGTCATTTAAGGTCAAAGATCATTAAGTTGATCAGAAGAACATGTGGTCATGACAGTTCCCCCTTTTTGATGTCCCTGGCACCGCCTATGCTAACATTATACAAACACTGTAATAGGATTTGTACTTCTTCAGCATAACACGACTAATAGAAGCCAAAAAAGTGTTTTTTATCTTTTTGTTCATTCTGTTGTTGAACTAACCCTGTTTTTGAACCCTAGTGAACGTCTATGGATTTTCTCACAATTTCAAATGTATATACCAATGGTAAAACCCACATCCATAATATCTCGATTCATGCCACTTTCACCGAAATCGGTCCAGTAAACAATGGAGTTATAAGAAGTCCAAAAGACCCCATTTTGATATTTTCTCCCTGTAATCCCGTCCTCATGATTTTGAAAACTTCTTTTTTTAAGTGTAGTTTATGCCATGGCAAATCGATTGCTGTTTGTTGCCATGAAATCGGATGTGTAGTTCTCGAGATTCGGGGGGGGCCGAATCCGCCTCCCCCCTGTCGGGAATCGGCCATACCGTCTGGCCCTCCGGGAATAGGGTTAAATTTTCTTTCCATGTACTGGCACACAGCAGCGTATGGTAAAAACCGGAGGAAAGAATTACACTAACCAAGACCTGACTACACAATGTACGGGAAATGGCGCAGAAAACGGTACAAATTGTTGTGTCAGCATTTCGTCTGTCATGCGTCAGCTTGTACGCCAAAAAGCTCCCTATTCCCTCAGCATTGCCGCCCGATCTTCGCGAGCTCGACGCGAAGCCCATGGCAAAACATTGCCGCCACCTTTTTTGAGTCTCATCAGGTAAATGTTGTATGGCCTTTTGATATTGAAATCGTTGTCTTTTTTGCAACGGCTGCGATGGAGGACAGTTTTTTTTAAAAATGTTTTGCGCTTTAAAGATCAGGTTTTAGGGACCAGGACCAACTTGCCCAGTTATTGAGTTGCCTTGATAAAAACCATACCACACTTGAACCAGAATAATTTCCCAGTGCCTTGGCCGCCGTTGAATTTCTCTCCTCGACTTTCGGTCTCGGGCAGAAATCGCAGTAGCGACCTCGGTCCTGGAAAATTATTTTACTGGCCCCGTGTCGTATTGCATATTTTCACGGCTGTTTTTTAACCGCTTAGTAATGGCTGCAAACAGTGGCATGGGAGAGCGTGGAAATAAGCAGTTCTTTGGATCCAAAATAATGAAAGACCGACAAGATATCCAGCTATGGCCAAATGCATAAAGGGATAATCATGCAAGCAGCAACGAAGCTTGCTCGTCATGCGCCCCACAAGGCATCTTACTGGTGTGTAAATCGATTGCAGGATGTGATTCTTTGACCAGGTGTCTGTCTGTTTGTCGGTCTGTCTGTGGGGCGTCGGCGGCAGTGGCGAGACAGTTGCGACCAGTAGCGCGGCAAAATCGCGCGTGGTCGTGTGGTTTTGTCTCTTGCGTGAACAGCCGGGTTTCGCGCTGATCGCCGCCACCTTCTCTGAATATCGGCGCCGTTCCAGCTGTTTCCTCTCACGCTGCGGTGCCTCCCACCCTGTTCGGTGATATTGGCCTCCGCCTCTGGTCATGGTGACGACGCTGACGATGACGATGACGATGATGATGGTGGTAAAACAAATAGTGATAATAATGGAAGTATAGTGAAGGTATGAGTTTTGTTACATAAGCATGGTGCTGTTGATGTTGATGATAATCAGAATGATGACGCGACGCTGGCAGTGACGACGCTGCTAACGATCCGTCCGGCCGGCAGAATGTGGAGCTGATGTGCCGGCGGCTGGCGCAGCTGCTGGAGACGCTGCCGCTCTACTGTTTCCTGACGTCGCTGCCGCAGCTGATCTCGCGCATCTGCCACGGAAGGGCCGAGGTGTACGCCCAGCTGCGCGACATCCTGGCCGCGCTGCTGGCCACCTACCCCAAACAGTGCATGTGGTGAGCCCCGGGGCCCGGTCGGAACACGGCCGGAAAACGCCGGTGCCTGCTGTAAAAATGTGTTCGGCTTATTACGTGTATGACAATGAATGGATCTTCATCTCTCGTCAGTGTAAACTTGATTTTAATTGTTACCGTTATGCTTAAAACTGGTGGTGCCTATGGAACTTTTTGACTTTTCAACATTAATAGTGATGTGGGACTATTGTCATAATCGTTTTTCCCCTTGTGTGCAGCTGTCTCCTCGCCTCAGTTCTAAATTGGGTGCTAAGTGTCTCGATGATGAGCCCGAACATGCCTTGTTTTGGCAGTCCTTTGCACGGAATCCTTTGCACCATCTCTGCCGACGAGAAACGATGCCACCGTTGGGTTTCGAACCGCGGACCCTGCCGCCGCAGGTACATGCTGGCCGTGTCCCGGTCGTCGTACCCGATGCGCGTCGAGCGCTGCCAGGACGTGTTCGCGCGCGCCCGCGCGCCAGGAAGCCGGCCCTGGCGCAGTTCATATCCGATGCCACGAAGCTGGCCGACAAGCTGATCGACCTCTCCAACAAGCCGGTCGAGAAGAAGGTGCGCGCGGCGGCGGCCGGCCGTGGCCGCTCGGGCGGGCCGCGGCCGCCGCCGTGGTGAACCGCAGCCGGACGCTGCTCCTGCCCCCCCCCCCCCTTCTCCAGAGCACGGCACGCCTGATGGCCGCTCCGAACAGTTCGGGAGGAGCTGGGACCGGAGGATGGGCGAATATTTTACGAGCTGCTGACCGGCTCTGATCTCCGCTGTGGCTGGGAGTCCTTTTGTCGTGCTGTGCCGAGGTGCTGATGTTGGCCTTGTCTGTTTCGTCTAGCTGGAACAAGGGGACTGGTATCGTTAGGCTTGATTCTGCCGGCTGTCGTTCCTTTCGCGTATTTCTGGGACATTCGTTGGATGCATTCCGCTTATGGGTATAGTCTGACGATATGGTAACCACTGCACCAACAGTTCGGCCCCTGGCACACTGCTGTTCACCACTGCACCCGCACAGTGACCCTTGGTACCATACTGCTCGTCACTGCACCCATACAGTGGCCCCTGGTATCCCACTGTTCATCACTGCACCTGCACCTGCAAAGTGGCCCCTGGTACACCACTGTTCACCACTGCACCTGCACAGTGGCCCCCGGTACACCACTGTTCACCACTGCACCTGCACAGTGGCCCCTGGTACACCACTGTTCACCACTGCACCTGCACAGTGGCCCCTGGTACCCCACTGTTCACCACTGCACCTGCACTGTGGCCCCTGGTACACCACTGTTCACCACTGCACCTCCCTGCTCTGCCACGTTAGCCCCATGATGCCCCTCGCGCCCCTTTCTTGTGGCCGACGGCTGTGCTGATGTTGCGCACCCAACTAGCTTCTCATGGCAACAGTGACCTCTGAGGATGACCTTGACCGTGGCCGCTGACGTTTGCAGACGAACAGGGTCAGTCTGACGTCATTCTTTCCGAGCATTCGGCGGCTGGTGTCCTCGGGCTTCTCTCCGATCCTGGTGCCGCTGCAGCAGCAGATGACGGTGAGAATCTCATGCACCACGGTATTCTCGTAAGCAGTCTTGGTATTCCGTGTCTCCGTTTTTGCTGTAGCTTGCGAGCTCAGTATTTGTGGTTTGCATGTTTCTTACGAAGTGCTGATTGATTTATTTATTTGTTGTATGGTTTTCACGAGGTCTTTTCTGCAGTGCACCAACCGTGCGCACGTCGTAAGGGCCCCGGTTCACACAAGATAGTGTAGTTATCATTCAGACTTATCCTGTCGGACAGTTTGTAAGTGGAGCTTGTGTGGACGGCCGGCAGGTGACTCTGCCGGAGACGGCGGCGCAGCACGGCTTCCAGTTCCGGCCGTTCCCCGAGTCACAAGTGTGCATCGCGGGCTTCGAGGACGACGTCGAGGTCATGCCGTCACTGGTCAAGCCCAAGAAGATCACCCTCAGGGGCACAGACGGCAAAAAGTACGGCTTACGTCAGGGGCACGGACGGTTTAAGTACGGTTAACGGCTCGGACACAGATGGTAGGAATTACGGTTAACGTGAGGGGCACAGACAGCAGAAGGACGGGTTTGCTGGACTCACGAACTGATGTCGGATCAGCCACTTCGTCCATGCATTTTGCGTAACAGGTCAATGTGCTTTTTTCATTGATATTAAGTCGTGCGGTCTAAGTAAATATCGTTGTATAAACATTTTCGTTGTTGGAAAGCAACTAAAAAAGTAAGTGTAGTGTAGGCAGTGTACTTTAGCTGTTCCTTAAATGTCATGGAATTCGTAATAAAAGTACTTATTGCCTCACAAGTCACGAGCTGCCCAGAATCTTCCCTATCTCTGAGCAATTTTCGGGGGAATCACTGAAGCGTACCCGGGCAGGTACACGATGATGGCCAAGCCCAAAGATGACCTGCGCAAGGACTCCCGACTGATGGAGTTCAACTCCCTGGTGAACCGTCACCTGGCCCAGCACGGCGAGGCGCGAGAGAGGAACCTGCTCATCCGCACCTACACCGTGATTCCGCTCAACGACGAGTGCGGCCTGCTGCAGTGGGTGGGTAGTTATCTCACTCTCAGACACGGCGCCACTACGTCTTCGGCCGCTTTTAATGTTGAGGACTGCTGTGGGTTTTTCATTGGTGAACATGATTGTTCTTATTTGCCGTACGGATTTCCTTTTTTCCAGGCGCCGGGCCGAAATTGATGTGTCATATTCTGTTGGCTTCTTTGTATCTCACTTAACCTGCTGACCTCTAGTGACCTGTTCACCTGCCGAAGCAGAGTGGATGCTCAGGTTCCGCTCGGTTCTGTTGACTTCTTGTGACCTCTGCTGACCGGTGGTGACCTACCTACGTGCTGAAGCTGAATGGATGTTCAGGTGCTGCTGAATTTTGCTGACCTTTTGTGACCTCTGCTGACCTGTGGTGACCTGCCTACGTGCCGAAGCTGAGTGGATGTTCACGTGCTGCTGAATTTTGGTGACCTTTGTGACCTGTGGTGACCTGTGCAGGTGCCCAACCTGAGCGGGATGCGCCAGGTGCTGCTGGCCCAGTACCGGCAGCTGGGCGGCATGATGACCAACGCCGAGCTGAAGCAGACCAGTGCCCAGCTGGAGGACTCGCTGGAGAGGAAGCGGGCCATCTTCACCGAGAAACTGCTGCCGCGGCACCCGGCCGTGCTCAGCCGCTGGTTCCTGGACACCTTCCCGGACCCGCAGGCCTGGTGAGTTGTGACCTGGTGACCTGGACACCTTCCCGGACCCGCAGGCCTGGTGAGTTGTGACCTGGTGACCTGGACACCTTCCCGGACCCGCAAGCCTGGTGAGTTGTGACCTGGTGACCTTGACACCTTCCCCGATCCGCAGGCTTGATGGGTTGCGACTGGTGACCTTGACACCGTCGGGGGCCCCGGGGCGTGTTAGGCGGTCTCCTGGGGTGCGGGCCCAGGCTCTCTGTGTCAGCTATTTCTGTCGGCCCGGCAGGTATGCGGCCCGGCTCAGTTTCGCCCGCACGGCCGCCGTCATGTCCATGATCGGCTACATCCTGGGCCTGGGCGACCGCCACGGCGAGAACATCCTGCTCGACTCGTCCAACGGCGACTGCGTCCACGTCGACTTCAACTGCCTCTTCAACAAGGTGGCGGTGCTGTCCGGCTGTTCAGAGGCATTGGGTGTCGGAATTTTGTAAAAGTACGGTGTTTTTTCAGTTCGTCAAATTGGTGTTGCTGTCAACATAGGAGTAGTCTTCGGTAGTAGATTTCAGCTTTAGAGACCTCTTTAGCAAGGCCGTCTTAAGAAGACCAACCCATGCGTTTGTTTCCCTAAGTTCCTTTGGCCGAACACGAACGCGTGTCAATGTTGGCTCAGCCAGCAAGTGAGATCCAGTTGGCAGCGAACGCCTTGCGTTTCACGTCAGATGTCACTATATTTGCTTCTGATGCCGATACAGTGGCATCTGATAGGATCCACAGATGCCGATATTGGTTGTTCGCCAGTTCTTGCCTTCCTGAAGAGCTGCCCGGTCGCCCGCTGGCCGGGTGTCGCTGTGTGTCTCCCTGGAGGCAGTTGCTCTGTTGCCTGCCGCGTCTGCGTGAGGTGGGTCCTGGTGCCGACCGTGGCCCTGTTGGCCGGCCTGACGTGGCGCCGTTGATGCAGGGGGAGCTGTTCGACTGGCCGGAACGGGTGCCGTTCCGACTGACGCACAACATGGTGGACGCTCTCGGACCCACCGGCGTCGAAGGGGTGAGTGGCACGCCGGATAGGGAGTCGCGTGGAGGGTGCGGTGTGACGGCGGGTGATGTGGCGTGACGCGAGGAGTGTAGGGAAAACGATGTGGTGAGGGTCACTGTTGTGACGGGGAGTGATGTGGTGGAAGGTGAGTGTAGATGTAACGATGTGATTGTGAGTGATGTGGAGAGGGTCAATGTTGTGACGGGGAGTGATGTGGCGGGAGCTAAGTGTAGATGTAACGATGTGATTGTGAGTGATGTGGAGAGGGTCAATGTTGTGACGGGGAGGGATGTGGCGGGAGCTAAGTGTAGATGTAACGATGTGACTTGTGAGTGATGTGGAGAGGGTGAGTGATGTGACGGGAAGAGACGAGGGAATGCGGGCCTGTGTCGGCCCAGAAATACCCCGATGATGTGTCCGGCTGATCGTGGCGGAGAGAACGCCCGCTTGATGGCGCCCGTCGCGAACACGCGATGGATTTGTCTGTTGTGGCTTGTGTCGGACTTTGCTCACCTTCACATTGGCGGGCGGCCGATCTCCGTTCGCGTTTTGTTTGAAGTGGAGCCCTGGAGTGCACCTCCAACTGTTTAACCTTTGACGGCAGTGAACTGCAGTTTGGTTATTTGGTGAAATGAAGCGTATGCGCCATCTGCCAAGTACGTTATGCGGCAAGTATGAAAGCCTAACTCAAATAGAGGACAGGTTTTGGGCTTCACGCACCAAGTGTACCGCACCTCCTGTGAGGAGATGACGTCGGCGATGTTTCCCCGTGTGTTGTCAGGTGTACCGGACGTCGTGCGAGGTGACGATGTCGGTGGTGCGACAGCAGCAGGATGCGCTGATGTGCGTGCTCCGGCCGTTCGTGCACGATCCGCTGGTGGAGTGGAGCAAGCAGGAGAGGAAAACGCGGGACGTCGGCGAAATTGTCAACGAAAAGGTATGAACGCTACGCGGAAACCGCTTTTCGCCCCGTCTCATGGTGGATGTGCTATGGAGACCTCCATGGGCATTTTGGAGTGTTGTCTCGGCTTCCTTTTAAGTCGTTTAGATGTTATCGTTCTGTAGTGAACCTTTTGAAACGCGTGCGATGTTTCAGAGTTCTGTGTGAAATTAACCGTTATTTGCTGTGTGATATATGGTGACGAGTTTGTGGTTACTGTGAGAACGTTTTGCCCTTTGCTTCTTCACCATTTTCGCTCGTTTTGCGTGTGACAGTTGTATGCGGGCTCAAATGGCAGTTGTTGGACGCATTCTTGCCATCGCTGCTCCCTGTGAAGGAAATGTATTCTGTTAAGTGTCACTGTGATGCGGTTTACCACGTGCGGGGAGATTGAGACACGTTTTCGACTGTGTGCGGCAGGCGCAGGCGCACGTGGGCGACATAGAGCAGCGCCTGCAGGGCCAGGTGCGCTCTAAGCTGAAGCCGGTGCCGATCCCGCTCTCGGTGCCCGGACAGGTCAACTACCTGATCGAGGAGGCCACCAGCGTGGACAACCTCTGTCAGATGTATATCGGCTGGGCGGCCCACTTCTGAGCCTGGTGTACCTCGGCCTGGCGGCGTGGTTGTGCACCCAGTGTACCTCGGCTGCAGGGCCTGGGTCAGGCTCTGGGCGATATGCAGCGGACACAGACCTGGGACAACGACCCGGAGTTCGAGACTCCACAGCGCTTCTTAATTCACCGTTAGCAGGCTGAAAGCACTGTTTGTTGATACCATTTGTGCCTTCGTTTTGGCCATTGATTTCGTTTTCCAAGCGGCGTATGTTGGCAGAGAGATGTCTGAGATGTTTTTGGCTAATTTCTCCGATGGCTTCTGATGTCTGTGTCGGTGCAGCACGTTCCATTTTGTTACGCAGAATGAGACCCAGAGAAACGTCGGGTAGAAATACACGTTGACTATCTGAGCCACCATTTGTGTAGCACCGGCTGATTGTGTTTTCGGACGTTTGTCTCCAAAACCGCATGACCAAAGGCTCTGACGTTACCTATGAATCAGCTGACACAGCATTGTGACACGTTTTCAAGGAAGCAGGTGACGTAATCCTAACAAAAGTGCCAAAAATAATTGAGATATTTCTCCTGTTTTGTAGTTGCCCGCATTTAGTGATAAACTTTATTCTATGCACATCATGATTACCTTCACGTGCTCTTTTGTACTGTCCGCAGACCAAGTGTTGTCCTTCAGACCGTCCTCGGCAAGGAATGTCTCCCCTGTGTCTCTTTAAGACGTATGAGCACGTTTGTTTGGTCTGTAAAACCAATCATTGTGGCGGCCAGTAAAAGGCACCTTCGAACAAATTCCAAACTATTGCGGTTAAATGCAGATTCGCAAGGTGATCTTTTGTGATGAATCTATTAAACCTGTAAGTTGCGGGTTTTAAGTTTGGGGCGATGTGAATCTTTGAAAAAAGCGCTCTGCCATCGCCAAAAATTTACGTCACCTTTATGCTTTTCTTCACGGTCTTTTCTACAACCTGTACTGCTCCGAGGACAGTCTCTGGTTTTCTCGTCCTCGACTACATAGTCTGTTCGATCAAAGCCAAACAAGCACATTATTACCCTACATACAAGGGGCTTTCTGTGAACTACAAACCCTCTCAGAGGTCGCATTCGGAGCGCTCATTACAGCACCGACAGTTTTCAATGTTCGTTTTTTTTCAGTCCGGAGCACAGTCGCAACGTGCTCTGTTTTAACCTACAGCCTTCGTTTCGGTAGCCATTGAGGACGCCATACCTACCAATGGAGTTGACGTTTTCGCGTGAGATGCGACGTTACCCGGCCGTCGCATCGCCGCCGGACGGAACAACGGACTCTCCTCGGCAAAACAGGATTAAACATCCCATCAGAACCGTTGGCGATTCCGGGCCAAGGATCGAGCGGAGCATTTGCTCCAGAACCGAGGACTGGTCGGAACATCAACGACGTTATTGCAGGAAGAGACGTCTCTCGTCATTAACCGTGGCTACGCTAGGCACCCCTAGAAACACCCTGAACACTGACTGCCGGTGTATGTATGTGCGCGTCCCTGAAGAAGCCCCTGGCCGTGCCGGGTGCTCTCGGCCGCTGACCCTTCTGTTAATGGTTATGAGCAGAACAGCGAGGTGTTGGCGTCCAAAACAGACACATCACGAGCAGCAGTAACGGCGCGGGTCATTGTACGCCCGATCAGAGACGTACGCTGCACGGACGGTTTGCAGCGGCCTCCTGCAGAGCTCTGCGCCAGGAGTTCGCTGCGCTTGCCCGAGCCCGCAACCGGCGCCAGCTGGCACCAAACATACCGCATTTCATGGCAAATGTACGTAAAACGATTGCACGTAAGGCAAATGCAGGTGCTTAAATGCATGTGCGCAAATGCACGTATGGTAAATGTACGTAGGCATAAATGCAAATGTACGTAAGGGCAAATGCACGTAAGTGCAAACGAACGTAAAGGAAAATGTACGCATGACAAACGTACGTACGCACAATGTACACACGGCAAATGTACGCGTGGCAAATGTACGCATGGAAAATACGTGTGCGCAAATGTGCGCACCCAAATACATGAATGCCGAAATGTACCGTCCTGACGAGGAGACGCGTCAGGATCCCGCCTGACGAGGAGACGGCGTCAGGATCCCCCGTCCTGACGAGGAGACGGCGTCAGCATCCCCCGTCCTGACGAGGAGACGGCGTCAGGATCCCCGTCCTGACGAGGAGACTGTGTCAGGATCCCCGTCCTGACGAGGAGACGGCGTCAGGATCCCGTCCTGACGAGGAGACTGCGTCAGGATCCCCGTCCTGACGAGGAGACGGCGTCAGGATCCCGTCCTGACGAGGAGACGGCGTCAGGACCCCCGTCCTGACGAGGAGACGGCGTCAGGATCCTCCGTCCTGACGAGGAGACGGTGTCAGGATCCCGTCCTGACGAGGAGACGGCGTCAGAATCCCCGTCCTGACTTCATGGAGTCATTGGTGTTCCGTGTTGCTCCGTCGGGTTTTGCCGATATGTAGCGGAAGCCACAATTACCATGCAGCGTGAAAGCGCTGGCCAAGAATCATTGAAGTAAAACTAAACGGCGGATCGCAAACATGGCTGTCTCCGTGGTGTCTCCACGTGACCGGAAATTACCTGTTTTTCTTGTTACCAGTATCGAGGCAGTTAACGCAAGAGAGGCTTGGAAGTTCCAAGGCGCTTTGATAATTCGTTTGGGAGATACTAGCGGGTACAGAAATCTTTGAAACGTGCCTGTCATTTGATATCTTGACACATCGTGACGTAAAAATATTGATATGATTTAAATTTTACCGAAATTAAAAGCAAAACAGATCCTTGGTGTAGGGTGATTTTCTTGCGCGTGTGTTGGCCTGTGAGCTGTGACTGTGAGCTTTTATTCTGTACTGTAGCGAAGCCTTCGAGAAAAAAACTTACAAGAGACGCAAGTATCGTGTCGAACGGTGTGCACGTGACCACAGGCGCAGCCAAGGGGGCCGGGGGCGGACCCCCAGGTACGAAGTTTTTGCGAAAACCATTGCACATCGTCTTCCCAGCAGGCAGTTTTCGTATGATTTCAGTTCACACTGTGCTCCGGGCCCCATCCTTAAGAAAATCCTGGCTGCGCCTCTGCGCGTGGCCGCAAATTGACACCTCGCAACGAGAGAGGGAGAGAGCCGAATCTGAGTGTCAAAGAACATCCAGAAATACGATAGCAATGTTAGCGCCTGATGATCGTTGAAACAAAATCTGGCCATAACTCCAAAACCGGGGGTTTTAAAACTCTCTCAGGCCACTTCGCGATAACGTGTACTTTACTTATGGCACCACACCACATACGACAAACTGTGACCTTTCGTTTTATAAGTTCCACTATCTTCGCTGAAATGATGCACTTGTTGGATCTGATGAAAAACGTCGCAAATACTTGGCCATAAACTCTGACATTTTAATCATTTATGACGTCACCGTTCAACGCAAGACGTCAGCTTTCACATCTTGATGCGAAAAAGGTACGCCCCATCGATTTCGCTGGAATCATTTGAATCGGACTCGAAGTTACTGAGATGCGAGGGGCTTGACTTTAACCACTCAGGCTATCGCGGGTAGCGGAAGGCCCCCGGTGGTGCCGGATTAACATGACAGATTCCGCAATGTTACCAGCACCGTACCACCGAAGGGTACCGGAAGATCCCTTTGGTGACGATGACGGCTTAACATGACAGATGTCCCAGTATGAACAGCACCGTACCACCAATGTGGCCGTCTATATACGCTTTCCATAGGTTTACTCAAGACTAGGTTAATGAATGATTCCTTCTTTTGTTTATAAAAAAACTGAAACTTTCTGTTCATCACCAGACTTTATGTAGAATCGCATGTTTTGTGTAACGGAAGATTACGAAAGGTGCGTTGCATCAGTTTTCAAAGAAAAGGTCGATGTCAGTCCAGTTAGTCATTTATGTACCAATGCTGGGGAAAATCAAAACTTATTTCTATGAATGTATGTTTTTGCAATCTTGCGCATGCGTATTTTGCGCTTCCGTGCTTAAGCATACGTACTCTTATGTATGCATACATTTGCAGTGCGTACATTTGCGCTCACGTACATTTGCGTATACAAACACTAGCCACACGTGCATTTACAATACGTACAATACAGTGTATACAATACATGTATGCATTTGCGTTTACGTACATTTCCGTATATGTACTTTTGCCAGGTGCACATTTGCGGTTACGTACATCTGCATTTACGTATATCTACGCATACGTACATTTGCATACGCCATACGTATATCTGCGGCACGTACATTTGGGCTTTAGTACATTTGTGTAAATACATTTGCTTAAATGCATTATCCATACGTACATCTCCTTTACGTACATTTGTCCGGTTACCACCATGGTGACAACAGGTATACGGCGTACCTTCAAAGGGAACTTAGTGTAAAAATCATGTGCTGAGTGCAGAATATCTGACATACATCAGATATATACCCGATATTTTGTAACAAGTGACAAGAGTATGCAACAAGTAACAAGCTTGCTAAGTAACTGCATTCCAAAGATGCCGTTACTGTTGACCTGGCATTTCATTGGGGGAGAGGTGTCTGAGTCCCTGACTTTCTGTCTGTCATACTTTCTCTTCTGCTTTGCCATACTTTGTCTGCGTTTTCTTCTGTGCGTGAACTCGGCAACCAAACGGTGCAGCGTTACTAAATTCTCAGCATCCCTCTGTACGTCAATTGCGCGCGTTTTGTTTTAAAGATTCAGTTCTTCAAGGTCATTAAACGTGGATGTGGGCCTCCGTGACTTGGGCTGAATTTATATCAATGAGATTTTGAACTGTGGCGTCATTTTATGCTTCAGCATTACTCCCGGCAGAGGAGGACGGCGAATCGGCCCCCTCGCAGGATTTTTGCTTGCCAATTCCAGGATTTTTTACGTAGGTTCACGAAATTTAATGACCTTTCCTATCTATTCTTTCACGTATTATAACAAAACTTCATTATTTTCTTCTGCTCAGGGGCGGCGCCATGCACCGTTGTTGGGGGGGGGGCAACTCAGGGCATTGTTTCCCTGTTCAAGGTAAAAGGAAAATGGCTGCCAAAAGTAGAATTTCTAAGATAGCACAAAAGACCTTACATGGATACATAGGTAAATAATCGGGTAAACACAAGAAATGTTAATCTGAGGTAACGGCGCAACACCAGGTGACGGTCAACATTTAAAATTTGGCTCCATGGTACTTATTTTGGCGTTAATTTTCCAAATGCAGGACTCGAAATATCCATAACATAAAATGGTATCTTCTGCTAGTGTACCAACTTTCAGATACATATTAGGTCGAGTCACGGAGCTATGACCTAAAATGTCAGTGTGAGTACCCTACATCACGACAGCCGTAAAATGGGATATTAGAAACAGAGACGATTCAAATGATTGCAAGCGTTTTCAAACAAAATGAGATGTCTCAAGACCATCCCATGTTACTCTGAGGTCATTGAGGGTCATTTAACGTCAAAGGTCGTAAACTGACCTGGCGAACATGTGACCATGACAGTTTCCCCTTTTTCATGTATCTGGCGCCGTCTTTGCTAATATTATGCAAACAGTGTAGTCCACTTTCTACTTCTTCGCCATAACATGGGTAGTAAACGATAAAAAGGTGTTTTTAATTTTTTGTTGCGTCGTTTTTTGGAAGACTAATCGTTCCATTTTCAAATCCTTATCAACGCTTATCAATGTTCTCAAAATTTCAAATGTAACAACCAATAGTAAAATTCCTATCTTAACCCTATTCCCGGCAGGGGGGCTGAATCAGTCCCCCCCTCAGGTTTTTTGCTTGCCAATTCCAGGCTTTTTAACGCAGCTTCACGAAACTTGGCGACTTTTCCTAGCTATTTTTTCTACGCGCCGTAACAAAATTTCAAATTTTTTCTGCTCAGGAGCAGAGCAGAGCAGGGCAGAGCCAGGCAACATTTTTGGGAGGCACCTTATGCCATTTTTGGCCATGTTGAGGGTAAAAGAAAAATGTCTGCCAAAACCAGAGTTTTTAAGATAGAACTTAAAACTTTATATGGTTCTATAGCTAAATAGTTGGGCAATGTGCAAATGTAATTTTGTTCATCTGAGGTCACCTTGCAATGTCAGGTCAAGGACAAAAGTCAAAATTTCTTTTTTTTGCAAAAACTTCGGCGCCGCTTTTTTCAAATGCCAAACTCGGAATATATATCATGTAGAACAGTGTTCTATACTTGTGCACCAAGTTTCAGCTTGATATCAGGTCGGGTCACGGAGGTATGACCTAAAATGTCAGTGCGCGTACCCTATATCGCAATAGCCATAAAATGAAATTTTTGAAATATAGTGAATTCAAATGATTAAAACGTTTACAGATAGTATTAAATGCACACGAGATCATTCAAAGTGACCCCAAGGTCACTGGAGGTCATTTAAGGTCAAAAGTCACAAGTTGATCTGAAGAACGTGCGACCATGACAGTTACCCCTTTTTCATGTCCCTGGAACCGCCTATGCTATCATTATACAAACATTGTAGTGCGATTTGTACCTCTTCAGCATAACACGACTAGCAGAAACCAAAAAAGTGTTTTTGCCTCTTTTGTTCATTCAGTTGTCAGAAAACTAATCCTTCTATTTTTAGAACGCTGTGAACGCCATGAATTTTCTCAAAATTTTAGATTTGTGTACCCATGGTGAAAGCCCTATCCATAATCTCTCGATTCATACCAGTTTCATCGAAATCGGTCCATAAACAACGGAGTTATAAGAAGTCCAAAAACTACCCCTGATTTTGACATTTTTGCCTCCCTGTACCCACACATTTCAAAATTTTGAAAATTTCCTTTTATAAAAATGTAGTTCACGTCATGGCAAATCCATTGCCGTTTGTTGCGATGAAATCGGAGAAGTAATTCTCGAGATCTCAGGAGGGGGGCGAATCCGCCCTCCTGCCGGGAATCGACCATACCGTCTAGCCCTCCGGGAATAGGGTTAAACCCTCGATCCATGTCAATGGCATCAAAATCAGTCCATAAATAGCAGAGATGTAACAAGCCCCAAAAATGTTTCATTTTGATTCTTTGCCCCTTTCCGTATCCACTCTTTTAAGAATTTTTAATTTTTCATCAAAATCCAATTTATGTCATGGCCAATCGATTGCCGTTTGTTGCAATGAAATCGGCTGTGTAGTTCTCGAGATCTCGGGGGGGGGGGGCGAGTCCACCCCGTGCCGGGCATCGGCCATACCGTCTAACCCTTCGGGAATACGGTTAAGACCAGTTGCGACAGCCATTTGAAGCCAATGCGCCTCACATTATCACTGAACCTAGGGCACGGGAAAGAAGTAAAGTTCTAAAAGAGAGTAAGGCTTAACATTGGAATTCGTTTGCCAAAGATTATCTGTCATTTTAGCGTTAGCTGCTTTTGGTGCGCTCCCGGGTTCCGTCCTTTTTAAGACGGCGACGCGGTGACTGCACGTGTACCGTTGGTGGGAAAAAAAAATTTACGTGAAAAGTAAAAACTGCTGACTCTACGGTATATATAGAGTCTTGGACTATGCCATATTGTTGAGATTGTCCTTGGAATGAAGAAGTCCAATTGGGTCATGTTTCAGAATACTTCTACAAAAATGTTTCCGCAAAAGGTTTCTGTCTGACAACTTTTCCGAGCAAATCACTCATTACGCGTTGTTCTTGGGGCAGTTGTCTAACATGGTGTGTGAAAAGTGTAACGAATTGATGCAAGGTAAACTGCAACGGTATTAAAACATTTAGTGGACGGACAGGAGCAAAGGTAGCTGTCATTCCCCACTATAAGAATTATCGTGGGGAATGGCATTTTGACACGCTGTTTATGGTCAAAATTTCCCCAAAAAGACGGTTATCACCCCAGTGACACACCGAGGATCTTTCGTAAAACAGCTGCAGTGTTAAACTTTACTTCCCGTTACAACATGCCCAACCTTCCCTTATCTTTATACGCATCTCCATACGCATTTTTACAGACGGCGCTATGGTGTCTGCAATGCCAAATCTGTCAGCAAAATAAAAAAGGGCATTCGGAGATCGGTCAAGTATTAAACTCTGGCCACAGCCTGTGATCTCGGAGCAATCTTCGATCCTCGAATGTGACATACCATTGGTAGAACTACCAAGGACCAACGATTACGGTATGAAATGGCTGAATCGGTCCATTGGTTGCGGAATTACTCCCCCAGCATATGAAAGATTGCGGCACACCCCAGCAAGAGTTGGACTCGAGAGAGAGTTCAGTCTTCGTCGACTTGATTAAATATTTGACATCATTTCTTCCGAAATCAAGACATATTTTCCAGTCCCAACTTTTAACAGGACCTCATTGTAGCAAATCGTTTTACTTCTCTTAAAAAAAAATTGCGAAAAAAACGAGCTGTAATAGTAACATAGAAATTGCAGATTTCAGACAAAAATGACGTTCCACACATCAATGAGGACGGACAGAAATGCCCTGCTCGGATTTGTTCGTAGCCGGACAGCCTGAACCCATACAACAGAGGTCACTTTTGCTTTGTTTGTTTTCTGGCTTCTTTTTCGACGCATCGGTCAGGCTTGACCATTAGCGTCGTAGTGGTAAGCCGACTACCACTACGACAGAGGTCATTGCCACGCAGCGGCATGCCATGGCCGGCTGCGCGCCGCAGCGTCCGCCATTCATAGCCTCGAGCGCTTCTCTGCAGATGCGCCCAGTCAGCGGCCTGCATGCAACGGCCGCGGGGTCAGCGCACGGATGAGGCGGCATCGTCGCATTCGTTCTGTTTGCTCAGCGGACAGTGGTTCGGATTCACTCTCGGAGCGCTGTGGATAGTCGTGTTTCGACACCGTCAGCTCTCGATCGGTGAGGAGTGTGGCAGGGGTGGATCCAGCGGCTCCGTTTGGGGGGAGGCAAACCAGAGTTTCCTTGGTCTAGATGGTAGGTCAGCGGAGTCGTCGACTGGGGGTGGAAGACGATGGCCGTGGGTTCGGAGTGTACTTCAGCGGCTGAGAAGGCCATCGACGGGGAAGTGGACGGCTGGCCATAGGTTGGATTTTGAGTTCCAGTAACTTCAAGCTCTGGTTGAGTGGAAATGCCAGACATTGAATATAGTAGAGGGCCAAATGTTCATTTGGCTCCCCTACTCGCGGTTGGGAGGGGGGCATGACCAAGACGACCCCTCTGCATCCGCCAGTGAAATGTGGTGTAGAATGGATGCCGGACGCCCGAGCGCATGTGGGTATGCGCCAAAGCCCAAACTCTTTATGTATTCAGTGAAGGTCAAAATTCTGCATCCGTGATATGTAAATGTTTTGATGCTAATTTTCAAAATGGCAAACCGGAATACATATCACTTAACACAGTTCCTCTGCTTGTGTGTCAAGTTCCGGATTAATATTAGCTCGGATCTCGAAACTATGACTGAAAATGTCCGCTGGCGTACCCTATCTCACAACAGCCGTAAACACGACCCTTAAAAATATAGTTAATTTAAATGGTTGGAAATGTTTTCGGACAATATGAAATAGGCCAATGGCCATGCCATGTGATTCTGATGTCACTGGAAGTCATTTAAGGTTAAAGGTCGTAAGGGGCGTGAAGAACATGCGAGGGTGATAGGGCCTCCTTTTTCATGCCACTCTGGTGCTGTCTACGCCAACATCACACAAATAATTTAACACAGTTTGTGATTGTAAAGTATAACAAGACCAGTCAAAAACAAAATTTGAACTACGATTGATGGAGCTTTTCAGACTGTTGTATAACCAGTGAATGGCCAATGAATGCACTGACAATGCATTTTCTTTAATATTCATGGTCTTCTGAGGCCTTGGCAGAGCAACCTGGTTGTTGTAGATTTGCTTGAACGCCCCATTGTTAAAAAGGCAAAACATAGCTTTCAGTTTTCTGAGCTGTCACTGAGGCTGAGGATGGTAACATTCGTGCTCCGGAAGTTGCCATAGAACCGCCCGGTTTTTTTCCACAAACTTTTTACTTGAAATTTCTCGAAACTTTGTACTACATTTTCCGCAGAAGGCTTCCAGAAAGCATACAGGAAAAACGTCATGCGGGAATTTGTAAGATATTCGTGGAAATTCTGCGTTGCATTTATTTTGTTCATGGTCTATCTGCACCTGAGATTTAGGAGCGCGTCCTGGTCGGGGGGGGGGATCTCCTGGCCGGAAGAGAGGTTGATAAAAAAAAATTTCGCACGAAATCATCGGTTCCATGATGCTGTCTCTGGTGTTCACCATCAATCAGGCAAAACATTTGAATCTGTGTGGTTTTGGAGGGAACTTTACGCCATCTTAGTGATAAATTTTGCTCACGAAAAATTGGCCAAATCTGCGATCATTTTTGGCGGAAGAGTAGCCATACATATCTGAAGCTGAATTATCATGCATTCAGAGCAATATGTCTGGTTACTGGCGAACAAGAACTTTTCATAGGAACATGGAATAAATGGCTTCAATGGTTGAGTAACCACTGCAAAAAAAAGAAGAAAACAAGCATGCTTTTTGCGTTAACTTATATGTTGTCGTTCTCACTGGTCTTGTTGCTCAGTGTTAGTGTTAAGCTGCTCATGATTTTGACGCTGATACGGGCTAACAAAGGAAAACTTTTGCGAGGGACGCTGACCAGAGGACAAACTCTACTGAACACGAGGAAGTCATGTTCACCCGGAAGTGGATGAAATAAAGACTACAGGCGCATCTGAAGCGGGCTTTGTATCAGCGATTTCGTCTCTTATTTCGATTCAAGCTTGGCATTCCTGTCGTACATGTATGCAGCGGGGGCTTTTGCGACGTCGGATCCAGGGCGCGATCAGGCCGGCTAAGGGACCTCCCCCTGTCGGGGCTCGGAGGCCCATCTCAGGTCCAGAAAATGATATTCTCATGTCTGGAAAGGACTCACTTCAGGCCAGGAAAACGCCCCTGTCAGCTGCAGGCCCGAGAACGGCCCATCTCAGGTCGGGAAAGAGCTCATCTTGAGTTCAGGAAGGCCCATCTCAGGACCTGGTAGGGCTCATCTTAACCTAAACTGAGAAGTGGCGCGTCTCAGGTCTGGAAAGCCTATTTATCGTGGTGTTTAGCCTATCTATAACCTATCTCTGAAAACCAAAAACTTAACAGAGATGTGGAGAAAAACGAGAAATAGCTGGCACGGGCATATTAAGCAGTGATCTTCAATGAGCAACGCCTAAAGAATATCTTCCCTAGGTACACAAATATATATATATATATATATTATATATATACCTATATATACCTAACTGCGCAAATATATATATAAGAATATTAATAACGGGAATAAAACAAAAAAAAAACACAATTCGTGCGGATCGCTTTAAACAACCTGAAAAATAGCAATGGATAGGTTTAAGACAACATTTTAGTCTTGCTTATTAGGCATGCCCTTTAAAACTGTTCTACGGCAGGTAACAGCAAGACCACAACACAAAAAAAGACATATGGCAAGAGCTAAGTACTTCCTTCCATGAAACTGGAACAAAACAGGCGTGTTGTCAGAAATTCGCCCAGGGCTGCGTGGACGCATAAAGACGCATGAAGACGCATACACACGCATGAACACTAGGAGCGAGAGAACATAAAGGGATTAACTATGCATGTTCATCTTCACCACGAACTGCGTCAATCCGTGGTCTACGTCAAAAATACCGCGACGAAAAATGCCATCATAATCGAAACATCTACTTCGTCTTTTCTTGAAAGCAGAGGTACCAAATTTTAGACGGAACTATATGTTAGGGCGCGGTAACTCTTCCGCAATTTGGGGGGGAGCAAAGAGGCATTTTGGGCAAATTCTTTCCACTCAACGCCCGTAGGGTCAATGCTAAATTTGAAAACGTGGGCGGCAGCGCCCCTCCCCCCCCCCACTCTCCTGCCCCCACGTTTTGTACAACCTTGCTTTAAGTCGCTCCAATAAAAGGGCGATGTGGTACATTTCTAGAATTATGCTAAAATATTACAACTCAACTTTGTTATATCCTTTCTCTACTACCCTGACCCTAACGCGTACCGCACCTTTATAAATTTTGGGCGCTGGATTCGAAATCGGAGTAAAAAATTATAGAAAGCAGCCGTTTAGCACGAAAAAGTATCCCAAAATCAATAAAGTTTACCTGAGGTTAGTGGACTTAGAGCACTTTGAGTAGGCCAAACCCATAGGAATGTTTCCCCAATCATCCCCTGACATTGTTTTGTGCCATTTTAGCCTTGACTTAAGCTTTGAACAAGAAATTGGTGGTCTTCCCTCACTTGGCCTCTACGGAAAAGGATATGTGCTTTCTTGGCCATCTTTGCATCAAAACACATTCTTGGCCATCTTACCGTGACCTGGCTTGATATCAGCGTAAAACCTGGTACACCGGTAAACGATGAAGTGGTCTTCCGTATTTGTCCCTTTGTGGTCTGAAATTGTTAGAACGAAAGTTCTAGGTTTAGAAATAATAAGCGACCTTTGACCTTGATCTGGTTTGGTGGCCTTACTTCGGTTCAAAGATCAACCAGATTATTTCCGTTATTTCTGCAGTTAATTATCCGCGTCCTCATGCGAAATTTGAAAGTGTGCTCTTAAAGCTCTCTTCATGACAACAGTTTGAAGATTACAATAAAAAAGGCAATTTCTGAAAACCATGACCTGACGTTCACCCGCTCCAGCTCTGTGATTGTGATCAACCTCACGCATGTTAATACTACAAGATCTGCTATCCAGTTTTGTATCGGTGTGGCTGCGCCGTGCCGTTCGGGACTTATGTTGGAAAACTTCAGTAGTGTTTAAACTGACCCCACCACCCGAACGCGTTTAAGCCATTTCTTTCTTTTGGTAAAGTGAAGTAATTTCGTCCAGTTTCTCGATCGTAAACTCGAATGAGTGTTGGAATGTACCACTGCACGTGCTGTATTCGCAGAGCCAGCACCGAATGCCACGCCTTGATGGGCGCGCCCGCACTGGGCGCCCTGCTGGGTTTCTGCTCGGGCTTCGTGCTGTGCACCGTTGTGTTCCCGAGGTTCACCTTTCCGGACTGGCCGGCCGGCGTCTCCACATCCGTGTACGGAGCTCCGGAGTCGACCTCCCCCGCCGGTGGTTCGTAGTCGGGAGCCGGCAGCATGCAGCCGCAGGTAGCCGGCGCAGCAGGCGAGGACGGCCTGCTGCGTGTGTCGCTGCAGGACCTGCGTGAACCGGCCCTTCCCAGCAGCTGCTGGTTCACCGACCCGGACTGCTCCCGCTACCGGACCTGGTTCGCAAGGGTCGGAAGTCTGCCGGCCGTCCGGCTCGTCTCGTACTATCGTTCGGGGAGCACGTGGACACGCTACCTGCTGGAGGCGTCCACTGGGCTGGCCACGTGCGGCGGCTTCGCGGTGGCATGGAGCGAAGCATTGCCGCCGAGCGAAGTGACCCTTTTGTCCGCCGTCGAACTTTCAGAAACTGTCAAAATGTTGGAAGACAACGGACAAAATGTGTTTCGAAACATGGGGTTTATTGGAGAACACATGCTTCGCTCTGTGAGAACCTGTATTGTATCAAAAACGCATAGCTCTCATCCCCCCCCTGTGGCGGAACACAAATGACTCAAACAGTGGGTATCCTTTGCGAGCTATTTTGCTGGTGCGAGATCCCTTTAGGTCAATGATTTCCGCGAATCACTTCTTCGCGTCGTTTAATCCGTTTATTAACGTAAGCCATGTGGACTACGCGGAATTTCGGGGTGACAACTGGACGGATTTTGTCTCATTGCATATTCAGTACTGGTCGGACATGTATGAGACATGGGCGACAGGGCCAGCCGACTCCCTGCTGGTGCCGTACGAGCTGCTCGTGCGGCAGACGCGGACGCAGCTGGAGACGATGCTGTCCTTCCTGGGCGTTTCTCCGGACCCAGGACGCCTGCGGTGCACTCTCGAACACGCCGAGGGCCGCTTCCACAACACGTGGCACCCGGTGGTGCCGGACAGCAGAGTGTATGGCGCAGACGTTCGGCAGGCTGGTGTGGAGCCACATTCGCCGACTTCACAGACTGCTGCGAAGTCGAGGCTATGCGGGCTTGCCTCTGGAACTGTACTCGTTCGCCGACGAGTTCCTTCCGACGATGGGAGCGTCCAATTGAAATACTTTTGACCATTTAACGTCTTTTCCCTCGCATTTCTTGCAGTCGTTTTCACAAACAATTTCATCGTCTGCAAACTCTCCGCACATTTTTTAGATCAACTGTGCACATGCTGATAATATTTGGAAGCTAGGATGTTCTAGGCTAAGCAAAAATTACATTATAAATTCGGTCATGTTTTGTAATTCGACGTTCAGATTTACGACGTCGCTTCATTTTGTTGTTTTTACACTGTGATGACTGTGGCTTTTACTGCACATCAGTATGATCTGAATATTCAATATGGAACACACCTGACTGCATGTTATACCATTATAGGTTAATTATGTATTTGACGTTTTTGAGGAGTGAAGGAAATATGTGTGAAAAGCACAAAATAAAGAACTTTTTGGATGCAGGCAGACAACTGAACACATTTTCTTGCAACGTGTTGCATAGCGTGATCATGTACAGGTTTAGCAATTTTCGCAGTTTTGACATTTTGCGGCTTAACGTAAATTTCAACTTTTGTTGTTTTTTACAAAGAAGGTGCGGAGATCAGACTGCGGGCGCAGCGTCCTCCGACTTGAAATCTGTCTGAACGAACAACCGGATTCATTGGAAGGCCTTACAAACACACGTCGTTAGTTGAGAAATTTTTTTTTAAATCGGCATTTTTTGTGACGACGTTTCAACATATTCGGCGGTTTTTAGCGCGAAAACGCCTAACAAGATCTTTTTTCTTTGAAGTGGATGAGACGAATACGATGAAACTTGCCATTTCGTTAGATTATGCCATCGTGTATATAAATAAATGCAATGTATAACATCGTCCACGCGTTTCGGGTGTTCAGTTGAGCACTGCCTGAAAATGGCAAATTTTTGCCCGGAAAGTCGATAGCGACATGCTGTTGACCCAATGTATCACCAATGATAACGAAATCAGGTAATAATGTCTTGGATAGATTATAAACACACCGTAAGAAAAGGGTAGTGCCTGATCTTTGTTAGGTCAGTTGGGGGTCATACAGCCACCTTTACAGAGGATAAGCTTTGACTGATCTCATGAATGCGCCTTGTATTAGAGGAGATACTGAGGTTTGTCAGTGAAAATACTATTCATCCTGGTTTATGTCAGCGTAAAGTTATTGAGCGTTACCTTTTTTCTACTTCAATTTCAGTTGTTTTGAACTTCTTTACATCGGGAAGCCATGACTAATGGAGTCAAAACCCGCCAACATGAAGGTTTTGACAGCAGATGGCTGAATCCTCGGGTTGGGGAGTCGATTTATTCGGAGAAAACTACCAACTCTGGGAGCAGTTCTTATATATGGCCTGCATCCACAGGAGATAAAACTGCTCGTCAAAGATAGGGATCGACGTAGCTGTCAAGTGGACGACATCATGCGTGACGTCATCACGCCTCTTGTCGCGCAGTGCTCCCGAGCCAAAGTTCAGCTGGAAACTTCCCGCGGTTATAACTGAATGGACAGTCACTAACAAACTCATAAATGTCTGGCAGAAGGCGTCCAACATAGCCAGAAGAAGGCTGACGAACGGTGTGGAGGCTCAGACAGTCACAGATAAAGTTGACCGTCTATTAAACATAACCAAATGTAAATGTCCGATAGTTCAATACGATCAAAGTGAAGACTGCAGTGGTTGCACTGTTAAAGTGCGCATCAGTTGTGTCTACCAACGAGAACAGAAGCTGTCCGTAGTAGACATGACCTTCATAAAGGCTCAGAGGGGGAAGAATGGGGGAGCAGTCCGTCCAAAATTGGAGTGAATAATGTCGAGACACCCCGTCACTTCAAGTCCTAAAAGAGAAAGAAGCCGAGGACATCAGGAGGGAGAGGCAGCAGAAGAGAGTAAAGGGGGAATGTGAAGAGGAAGAGCAATCATATGTTGGTGAGGCAAATATTTAGTGTACATTTGCATCTCTCTCGTGTTGGTGCTGGAGTTGGTAGGCATTTGCTTCCCTTTCGTGTTGGTTTTGGTTGGGCACATCTCTAGTACACATTTGCTTTAGCAACAACTGATTGCTTCTCCTCCTCATATTCTTCCCTTACTTTCTTCTGCTTCCTCTCCCTCCTGACGTTTTCGGTTTCTTTTCTCTCTTAAGACTAGAGTTGGCGAGATGTCTCGACCACACCATTCCGTCTCATTTCGAGCGGACTGACCTCCCCAAACTGATCCCCTCCGAGCCTTTATAAAGGCCAGGTCTACTGCTGGCAGACTCGTGGACAGACACATCTGAGATGCATTTTAATAGTGCAACCACTGCAGTCTTCAGTCTGATCACATTCAAAGTTCAGGCATTTACACTTTGTTATGTCAGACAGAAGGTCAAGTTTTTCTGCAGACAAGGTTTCCCGCACCTCCTCACACTCCGCATAGCATTCTTCCGGCTATGTTGGACGCCTTCTGCCAGACATTTATGAGTTTGTTGGTGATTGTCCATTCAGTTTCAACCGCAGGAAGTTTCAACTGAACTTTGGCTCGGGACCACTGCGCGACAAGAGGCGTGATGACGTCACGCATGATTGTCGTCCACTTCACAGCTGCGTCGATCCCTATCTTTGACGAGCAGTTCCATCTCCTGTGGATGGAGGCCATATCTAAGAACTGTTCCCAGAGTTGGTAGTTTTCTCCGAATAAACCGACGCCCTGCCCCGAGGATTTCAGCCGTCTTCTGCCGAAATCTTTATGCTGGCGGGTTTTGACTCCATTAGTCATGGCTTCCCGATGTAAAGAAGTTCAAAACAGCTGAAATTGAAGTAGAAAAAAGGTGAGGCTCAATAACTCTATATAACTCTACGCTGACATAACCCAGGATGAATATTGTTTCCACTGGCAGCCTCAACATCTCCTCGAAGACAACAGGCATTCATGAGGTCAAAGCTTATCCTCCGTAAAGGTTGCTGTATGCTCCGCAGTTGATCTTACAACGATCAGTCACCATTCATTTTTTACGTGTTTATAATCTATCCCAGATATCATAATATGTTGAGATCGTGGTTATCGTTGGTGATATCGTTATCATTCGTGCTACATTCAGTCAACAGCGTGCCGCTGTCGACTTTCAGGGCAAAGATCTGCCATTTTCAAGCAACCTTTAGCCGGCTACCCGGTACGCCCTGGACGTGAACTCTTGACATCATCTGAACAAAGACATGATCTAACCACCTGGCAAGTTTCATAGTATTTGTTTCATCCTTTGGAGAGAAAACAGATAATCCTGTGGCGTGCTTTCGCGTCAAAGTCACCAAATATGCTGAAATGTCGCAATCAAAAGTTGCGGTTTCGCACAGCTAAAGATAACAATATCAGAAAATGACCTGATTGAAAGTTGTACAGTACCTATAGATAGATGCAACAAAATCTGACTCCTCATTTCTCAAATTTCGACTCTTTATTTTGACGCCATATCCTAATGCACACTTCCGTCCCGGACGGATTTCGTCTGGAGGCGAGGCGACTGGAGAGGATTAATGGATGAGTTAATGAAGAGGATTGCTGGAAAGCTACTCTGAAGAGAAAATGAGAGATTTGGCCTAACTTGTGACGTTTTCGATGACTGAAAACGAAAAATATGTCTTATTAAACCGCACGGGCAGGCGTCCTCCGTTTACAGTGGCCGTTTACATCAGCCAAAGCGGGCCATTACTTCTCGAGACAGACCTTGGTTTCCGATAGGCGTGAAATGTTCATCCCCCATTCACGTCAACGCGAGGTGGCCAGATACCCTCGACTGTACGCCCGGCCAACGGCAGACTCCCATTTCTGAACATGCAGAAGCGGCAGACACCCACTATTGAACATGCTCGAGAAGTAAATTAAAAGGCACACTAGGGGTGAGTTATGCCCAAAGCAAAACCCAGAGTAAACGTGCAAATGAAGGACATAAGCAAGGTGACGTGGAGCAGTTTAGTTTAATTTATGCTCTTACGGCCAGAGATTATTTCCGTGACCTAAAACGTGTTCAGCTCTGCATTACGTCATGCTGGTAGGAGAAGTTCAAGTAAGTTGACTCAGAAACCATTATTTTCTTTTTGCCAACTTATTGGGACGTCTGTATGTCGTTCATGATCAATTTGTCCCAAGAAATGTCTGTACAGCGTCTGCATCAAGTGGTTTTTCACAAACCTCCTGCACAACATGATGACAGCTGGCCATGTCGGATGACTGATGACTTCTCACCCGTTACCAAACAGCGAAGGCGTGTTGTTTTGGGGATCATTAGTGTTTGGCCCAATGCTGTTTTGCATGTTTTCTTGCGACAGGTCGCACGTTTCTGTCTGCTGGTGCCGAGTTAAATCAGTTCGCTGACGATACGCAGGCTCTCGTGTCGGAAAAGGAGCAGGATCTCTCATACCGTGCTGGGCGCGGAAGCTTTGCTGTCAACATTTGCTGACTAGTTTGGCGATAAGGATGTGGACGTAAGCGATGCTACAACTTGGCTGGTCGTGTTTGGAAGGCAGCGACTTGTGCAAATAAATGACAGTGTTTATGGGAATTTCCGCAGATCCACTCCGTATTACAGTGCTTCACGGTTTTAGTCCTTTACGTCCGTTTGAAATGTTCACCATGTAGAATAATGACATAGCGCTACATTGCACAAAGATGAATGGCGATTCCAGATGTGCTTACTCGCCTGCACCAGCCTCACGACGCCATGATATCCTTTGTTGTCTCATTTGGTTCTCTCGTAGATTTTCAAAATCAAAACACGAATTTCGGTGCTAAAACAAGATCCACATGGAGACTGACTTGCAGTTCATGGAAGGCGTTTTAGCCGTAGGGCGCCGTTATTTTACCATTAACACCCACATGACGCCAGACAACTTCAACGGGGATGTCTTTGCAGAAACGCGAAAAGTTTTATGTGCGAGCATGTAGACGTGATGGCTCTGAATGTATGACATCCATCTGGCACAGCACTGTGTCGTCTTGTCTTACCACCTGTTCAGTGGCGGCCTGTGGTATCACAGACAATTGAGGCACAGAGCGAGTGTAGCACCAAACGCTCATATACGGCTGTCCGTCTTTTATACGTTGTCTATTAAACTGTGAAGATATCGGACCCTTTTCAAATCGACGTACACATCAAAGAAACGAAATGTTACATGACGCATCACTTTCGGTGTTTTGTCCATTATGCGCCAAGAAAGCTAGAGAGAACTGGGTATCCACTAGTGCCCGCGCAACAAAAATATTCCGAATACGCTCGCGTCCAGCGCCCCAGGCGGAAAGTTTTCTGCCAGTTTCAAGGGCGGATTAATGAAGTCACAACTGCGGGCATGTACGGTCATCGTCGAATCATCTGTGCACATTTCCAGAACATTTATCAACATTTCAAATGGATGCATAATGTAAATATACAACATTTTAATCAGTAGTTACCTAACAAACATACTCCTTTCCCGCCACTAATACTAGTTCAAGCAATCGGGCATCCTGCGTCGGTGAGCCCGACGGTGGCGCCGCGAGGGTAGTGGTTAGAAGCAACAGCACGCCTTGCCTCACCATGGTTCTGTCAGCTCCGTTGGCGGCTGGCGTGCAGTTGCGCGGATGCTCACCAGGGGCGCTGTACTAAATGTGACTCTGGCGTTGGCTGAGGCCGGTGAGCTGGCTGCCTCTGCGGCCGCGCGCGGTATGCTTGCGGAGGCAGCGGGGGGGGGGAGGGTTGGCGCGGCGTGGAACGTCTTCGCGGACATGTTCCCTGCTATGTCGATGAATGCGGAAGCAAAATGAGCACATTATTCCAGTTTAATCGTGCGTTGAATTTTATAAACGGCGTTGCTACGCGCACTTTCCGTTTGATTTTAATTCCACATTTCCCGAACCTTTGGTGAGGAACTCCCTCAGTTTCCTGTAATGACGAGCCACCAATACACCTGTTCCGTCTTCTTGAGCAAATTGGATCGAATCGTGACAGGCGCTGCCGTCTTGCCCCAACACCAACACGAGCGCACCTGCAGCCTTCGCGCTGACAAATGGACCTCGTGCAGCAGGGTGCACCGACCTCCAGCGCTCGAGGGCGCCTGCATTCCGCTCTTTAGTGTCGCCTCGGGCAATGCGCGCACCGAGCCTCTGCCTCCAAACTGCCATGTTTATGGACGTACAGATCTGATTTGTAGGCGTAAGCGCAATGGTGCACCCTCTAAGAAATATAGAGTTAGGAAAGAGCCCTGGTTTGAGTCTGGGTAAAAGCGACCTGTGCCCAATAACGCACCAGTTATAACATTATCCCCGTGGCCATGGGTGCAGGACCCCATAGGGGAGGTAAAGCAACTTGGTTGGTTGGTTGGTTATTGGGGCTTAGGGGCGCACCGACTACAGGGTCATTCGGCGCCCAGTAAAGCAACTTGGAATTGCGAACACAGCAGATTTCCTTTTCCGTCCAAGTAACACTATCTCATCAGTTACGGCATCTACTGTAATCGCACTGTGTACCACCAGTTATATCGTGTTGACTGAGCGTAAGATATTTCCCGTCTTGTGAAAAGGTTACTGCAGAACGTGAGTTTTCTTTTTACTCTGACAGCTTTTCTGATGTGTGGACCAGGGTTTAACAAGGTTCTTTTTTCATCAGATTCAAAACTATCGCGGAACTTGAGAACGTTAGTGAATTTTGACTACGTATAAGCAATATATTATTGTCGTTTTCATGACTAATGCTGATGATGGAGAAGGCCACATTGAAAATGTCACGAACTTTTATGATGATGTTGCCCCTGAACTGACTGATCAGCAGTTGAGGGAACGGTTCTGACTGAACACGGACCTGTAAATCACGCGTTAGAGGCATTAGGTGGAGAGGAAGATAAGTCACAGATGCACTTGGAGAAGACGCTGCTTCGGCTGCTCTGGTATCTGGGGAGGTGGTATTTGGTAGTCCTTAGGTGCGGCATGGCATGGACGTAATAGCAGAGGGGGGGGGGTGATGCCGGCCAGACTGTGGCGCCTGGACGACAAGGCGTGCCCCGAGGAGACTCATCGCTGTCGGATCAAGGTTTTAGCCATAGTACCGAACTGAAAATGAATAAGTTCAGATACGATGACATCTAGTCCCAAGATCCATGAAACGCGGTGACAGAGGCAGCCGATTAACGTCATTGGAATAACAGGCTGGTTACACGCGGGCGAACGATGACATGACGCCGATATTTGCGGGTGTACCCGCCATTGATTGTGGAAGAACATTTAACCCCCTCCGGCTCATTTCTTAAACGGTCCCCTGGCGTACCTCAAAAACGAATAAACGCAGCGTCATGACGCCTTTAGAACTTTGTTTACATCATCTGAGCACATATGGACAAAAAATCGGAAACGAGCTCATCTTAGGTCACGTCTTAATAAAGCCATAAAGACAAACGTGGTGTTTATGCTATGCAAATTTCAGTCTCTGTCCGCCGCGGGAACAGGGCCACAGTTTTAACCTTTCTTATCCAAGTGGTCATTACCCTTGACTTTGGGGGCGCCCAGCTTGGACTACACGGACCCTTGTGGACATATGCTAGATTTCTTGTATTCAAAAACGTCACTAATCATTTGGTATGTCATTGTCCTTAAACGTAGATTTAGTTCTTGGTCAGTTGTTGACTGACCATGTTCTTGTTTCCGATTAGCCTTGACACGTGTTCCGGTGCCAAATGTTGCCTTCATTGACTTATTGATTCCACGTACTTGTTCGACCGAAAGTGGAATATTTTGTTCACGTAACTGGATTATTTTGTAGGTGGTTATTCTGGTAACAGAATAATCACCTACAAAAGTTTTGTTGTCAGCTTTATCGTCAAATGCTCAATTTCAAACTATACGTTTCCTTGCTTGAAATTAGTTTTTCGACATTTCCGTCAGCTTCTTAAGTTCATTAAACTACCCCGACTGGAGGGGTTAATTAACCGCTTAGTTAGTTTACCGCCCCCCCCCCGAGGTTTTTCCGAAATTGTGAGAGGACAGACAAACGCAGTGTCATGAAATTCGGAATTTAAAGCTTGATTAAAGCTTGATTAAAGCTTGATCAGTTTTACATTTCGTGTAGAATTTTTGACTTCAGGTCTTGTCAGGTTTCTGACCTCGGTGAGGTCAAATGGGCCTATGCCCAAAAAAAATTAGGCGCCATGGAACTTTTTTGGAAAACATGATATCACAATAAAACTTTCACGGATTAGAGCTCTAGATGGATGCAACATATCTGCACTGTCAGAGTTTTCGGAATTTTCCGAGTCATTGGCCTAAGCTCAACCCGATTTTTAAGACATGTCGTTTTTTTTAGAATTTGACGGAGTTTTTATATCATTTTTGGTGTGGGAGTGATGCAGACATCCATGTACCGTCAATGAACAAAATACCAATGATTTACAGCCATTTACCTGACGTCAGGTCACGAATCACTGTTAAGAGCCAAAAAGCATCGCCATCAAAATCGGAGGTGGATTACTCAGAACGGATAGAAAATGGCAAAACGGCTCACACAGTTGCAAATGATACAAGGAAGTTCAAAAATCAAAAAAACGCTTTTCGGAAATAAACAGAATCTCGCAAATAAAGCTCCGCCAATCGTGAAGACTGATAAGTACTGGAGTTTTCCAAAATTTCATGATGAGGAACTATCACAAGAGTCACTAAAATTAAGGCATTTCACATGGAAAGGTCTATGTCGCGGAAATAAAAAAAACGCTAAAATTAGTTCCCGTTATTTTCATTCCGCGTTCTGTGCTGGCGCCCGGCGACAGTCGGCGCGAAAATCGTCGTGTTTTTAAATCAACGTTTTGGCGAGTATATTCGACAAGTCAGGGAAATCAGGCGCACATCGGCTTTGTGGGTTTTTATCTGTTCATTGGTGCTAAAATCTAGGCTTTACAAATTACAGCCTTTGGGCCCCAAATGGGCTAGACTGGTCTTTTTGAAAGCCTGGGGGGTTGTTCATGCAGTCCGGGGGCACCGGGAAGGTCAGGTTGCCCCTACACGTCAGGTGGCCCCAGAGACCAGCCCGCCAGAAAAGCCGGAGTGCCCTGTGAGCCAAAGACGATATGAGGACCTCTGACACGGGGGCACTGGGTGGTCAGAAGGTCCCAGAGTGTGTTACGCGGTCTCTTGGCATAGGAAAGGTCCCCTGAGATTGCCAGTGAGGCTCCTGAAGTCCCGGCAGAGGCCCCTGATACAGCTAGAGGGGCCCTAAGACTGCCAGATACGCCCCATTTAATGAAGGAAGACCCCTGATACAACCACGGGGACTATCGGAGACGTTCAGGGGCCCATGATACTGCACAGGGGCCCTGGAATCGACAAAAGGTCTTTATAACTGCCAGAGAACCCCTGGAACAGCAACAATCCTACACAGAGGTGACAAGAGGAGCACCTAGGACAACATGGGGCCCACTGAGACTGCCAGAGAGTCCTTCGAGACTGTTAACTAGCATTCACTAACAATAAGGGCTACTGAGACGATCAGAGAGGCCCCTGAAACTACTGAGCCTTGAGACGTCCAGACAGCTCCTGAAATGGCCAACGGACCTAGAGTATTGCCAGCGGCGCCTCTGTCACGGTAGAGTGAGTATAGAGGGCCCTTGTTACTTCCTGAGTGGTTTCTTAGACGGTAAAAATTCTCCAGGGACGACAGGAGGGAATCCGAGATGGCCTAAGTGCCCCTGAAATTGCCAGATGGGTCCATAACACTGCCTGGAACTGCCAAAGGAGCGCCTGAGGCGTCCTGAGGGACACGTGAAACTGTCAAAGGAACCTGACACCATTAGAAAGCCATGTCACGGCAGACGGCCCAAAACCACCAAAAAGCTAGAAAAAAGCTTCAGAAGCAGCGAGGAGGAAGACGGGTTCCTGGAGCAGATACAGGCACGACATTTCAGGCGGAGAAAGGGACGCAACCGCCGAAATTCCGCCGCTATTGTCATATTTTGGCCACTTTGTACCGGAACAAAACGCAAAATTCTCTCAAATGAGTTCACGAGCTTGAATTTTTTCGGTTACATTTTTCGTAAGAAACGCAAAATTACATCACATATTGCAGCTTGGACCCAAGCAGATCAACGTTTCTTCATATCTCAGGAACAAAAAATGGGGGGGCTCCGAGAGGGGACCCCTCGCTGACCGTTCGCCCCCTTCCCCTCGCGAAATCCTCGATCCACCCCTGCTGCTGTCCTGTCGTGACACAAGCTACCGCTCCATTTGAAATTTTCGATAGCAAACGGTGCGAATGGACGTCAACGGCAGTTGGACAAAGCTTTAGTGATTTAGCTTTCTTGCCGCGAAAGTTATGCCAAAAAACATGCAAGTAGGCAGTTTTTGTTCCCGCCCCTTTATCTTCCACCAGTATGCGTGTTAAGATCCCTGACCTTCCTGATCCTGCACTGGCCTCGGAGAGGCAATGAAGTACTAGGTGAGGGCGCTGAATCGTTTGGTAGTAATAACTTTAGTCCGCAAGCAACATTACGCCGTTCTGGCGCCCTTGAAAATCATTCTGAAAAGTACGTCCCATGTCATCCAATGGAAACCAGAATCCACCGGCACGACCTCATTAAAAGTCATTTATTTACGGGGTTGGCTTTTCGCTTGACAGAGACAAATTGGATATCTGTAAACATACAAAAGATCCCCGACCGAAAGCCTGTTTCTTTGCTCCGTGAGTCCGCTTCGTCACGTCAGGTTTGGAAGCCGTGAGATGGTGCCAGCCAACCGCTCTGTCGTCAGCCGATCAGCCTCCGTCTGAATGATCTCTGGTGTTCACTGTAATTTGCATAGACACTGGAGGTTCGCGGCACTTAAAAGAACTAACCTTGGTGTGGGAGAAACGTAAGGAGTAGGCGGAAAAACGGGCAGACAGGCGCAGAATACTCTGAAAATCATCAAAGGAATAACCGCCTAATTAGGTTAAGCAGGAGCTGTCACTACAAGAGGACAAGGAACGTTCCAGTGCAGAAGTGCTGGCGTGGGAAACGACTTATTTGCAAAGTGGCAATCCGACCAGGACGGAGACCCGTAAACCAAGAGGTCGAGGAGGGGGTAAAATAAGCCTCGCAGGCTATCACTTTTCCACCATGCATCAGTTCACCATCACCGCTGTACACTAACACTGTCAACGAATTTCTCTATTGTCAGACCGTATCAGAACGAGACAGGAACAGACAGCCAGGCGTGCTTATGCAAGCTGGTGCAGTGGGAGTGAGAGTAATCATGAGATAAAGGGAGGAATATCTATGGGACAGAACACACGGTGAAGAGCAAACGCAGGCGGCCGGCCGAGTGTGGCGGAACGCGTCTAACCGCCGGCGCGGGCCGGTCAGGTCAGGACAGGTCACGTCAGGTCAGGTCAGGTCAGGAGAGCCGACCGGGGGACCACCCGCCCCAGCCGAGCACCCCAGGGCAAATGGCAGCACGCTCATATTGGCCAAGGTGACTAAATAGCGAAAGCTGGGGAAAGTTACAGCCCTAAACTCTGCCGAAAAGTCGCATCCAACAGTTTTTGGGATGTCCAAAGCGCGTGTGACGGCTGACGAAAGTTAGGTTCCACCACCTTGCGTTTGTCAGTAGGGTTACCTGATCGCGAGGTTGCCAGCTATAACGTTGCAGACTGAAGGCTCGTCGTGTTTTTGCACTAAGTGAAGCTACGCATTTTATGCCACTGTGGTCATTGGACCAAGCCGCACTTTGTCCAGACCATGTAACTTGGTCGAAGAGCCCTCTTGTTCTCCCTTTTTCTTGCAAGCGGACAGCATGCTATGATCATGTCTCATGGCGATGGATTCAAGTGATGGAACACAATGGGGCAGCCTATGGCTGTATCGTTCAATACTTTCTCAGACATTTAAGGGGACATGAAAAAAAAATCTGAAAACATCACTCAACAGAAAACGCTCGACTCGCCGCCACTAAGACTATTTTTCCCAACATGGACCGTAGTCACCTTCCTCCCTCCTGTATTTTGGACCTAAGTTAGGGTTGTGACGTCATTCCTTATTCCAAACTTCTCTCCAAACTCCAACTCTGTCGCATAAAAGTTCCTGGTTCTAACCGTATCTGTCCGGCCATACTCAAACTGTCTGCATTACCCCCCTACTTGTCTGTACACCCCCCTATCTGGCGACAGACTGGTTTCCCGTCCACTTCCTCACATTATGGGATTATCCCCTTGTTTCGCCCGCAGTTCTCTTCTCTTCAACATCTCCTGCAACAACTAGGCCTACACTTACCGAAATGTCATGGGGCGTGACCCAGTACTCTGACGACACCAAAATCCTCTAATCCGATTCCAAATGCAACTTCTCATCTTTCATCCCTAACCGTCTGCGCGACAGACGACATGAGAGGTTGCGACACGAAATGACTGGCAGTCGAGACTGTCGTTAAATGAACTAATAACCAGCCAAACAGCTGTCTTTGGTCCACGACATGGAAACTATTCCATTCTCTTTAGGCTCCGGGTTTTGTGTACAAACTCTGAAGCTCGACGATCCAAATCCGAAATATTGCCCTCATCGCCGGACGGAACACCGGGAACCTCCCTCCTGTCGACGTAAGGGTCGCGGGCCCTTTCAGGAGAGTCTCATCATGAAATACCTGGCAGTCAGTTTTCACCGGCATTTAACTCGCCCCCGACTCGGGGGGGGGGGCCGTTGACCGCCCACCTGAGCTTTCTCCGAGATTACGAGAGAATGAACGAACGCAGCACCACCAAACGTTTTTGTATCTGTCGTTTGATCATGTTAACACCTTGCACCAAATTTCTGACCAAAGGTCGAGCAAGGTTAAAGGAACCTATGTCCAAAACGTTGTGCGCATTGTAAATTTTTTCGCGAAACCTTAGGACGAAATTTGTTATGAAAAATAAATGCATCGTAACTTAAAATATGACACTGATGACGTATTTACAGAACTTTATTGTGCTCTGACTGGTAGTCATGTAACTGTTTAACCAGTTGTACTGTCCATCCCAAACGATACAGCACTTCATATTGATCAGTTTGTGAAGATGAGATTAGTATGAGAAGGCATGTGCTCCAGCTTTCAGTTGGTAGGAATCTCTCTTCTTGCTCCTTGTCACCGTATCCAGAGACAATATTAGGACAAATGCTATGTTCCACTTGGCCATCGACATTGTTCGTAATCACTCTGTGAAACGTGTTCCAGAGTCGGCCGCAAAACGGGATTTTTGTGAACGGCCTGCCTACACGCTTTTGCTCCGGTTCAAAGAGAGGCATTCAGCTTGGTTAACGTGATGCTAACTATCATGTGTTTAAAATAACCATGTCTTTTTAACACAAATTCCTGATTGGGATGGCCGGGATTGTGTGTGACCGGCTCCCCGTGCCGCAATTTCTCGCTTTCATTTCGGTCTGGGTTGTGCCCGCGACAATGGAAAATTAGCATATGTTCAAAAGTTTGTTGTATACACAATGTCGGTTCATGTACTGTGAGACCGGCTATCTCAGTGTTCTGTTCTCAAGAATACGGGGTGATAGCCGGCGATGCAGCTTCTTGTACTCGGGACACTAAAATAAAAGAAATAATATAAAGAGACGTAGATGTACTTTACGATAGCGTCCAGCGATAACGACGTACAGGTAGCGTCCAGTTTTACTCACCGACTGATACAGACCCAGCGTCTCTCCTCGTTGTGATTAGACACGAAACAAATGTGACATTAATCTCGGTCACTCATCTCCCAACGAAATAATGGTCGGCAGGTCCATACTACAGTGGGGAGGAGGCAGAGTTAGCATCTAGGTAGTTGACACTCCATTGCTCTCATTCATAGTTCTGACTAGCGTTCTGGTTGGTTATGTATAATGTGGCCAATATACTGATATTTCTTCTGATTCTGCGCCAGAATGCAAAAGCGTATCCGAATGTTCGTATGACATTCGAATGTTCGACGAATATTCGCGTGAAAAAGTGGCCAACCCAATGTTCGCCGAATATTCCAGTCCTGACATCACAATTCGAATATTCGCCGAGTCCGATTACTCGGCCGAACATCCGAATCATTTCAATCTGAATCCTAGGCTCTGCAAGGAAACCGCCTTCAGCGACGCTCGGCTCCTCAGAACAGTTGATTTTCTGACAAACGTTACATCTGCGTTACAGAGCTGATCACGTGTCCGACACGTGACGTGCGCTGCGCCTCCTGTCCGCCTCAGCTGTGTGATGCGCAGCTTCTGAACGTCGCGCCCAGCTCAGGATGTGCGGAGAGCCAGTCTCGTCCTGCTGCTGCCGGGTCCGGCCGACTCGCGCCCTTGAGAGCAGGTGCCCGTATGACCGGCTGCAGCGGCCCGGCCTCTCGTGCAGCGGCCGGTCAGTGGCCGTTCAATCACCTGACCGCCGCGCGGCACGAGATGGGTTGACGCGGCGCCGCTCGGTCCGGCCGGGTTCAGCCATGCGGAGCAGGCTCGCGCTGTCGAGCGGAGGAGTCTCTCGCCTCCCGCGGTGTGCTTTTGACCATCTGCCTTGTAACTCCTTGATTTTGACGCAAATTATCCGCTATGTAATAGCGGTATCAGCAAAGCATGTACCAGTATACCAGTACACATGGTGTTTGTATACATGACGTGGCACAACATGTGCACGTGCGGATCCAAACCATATGGTAAACGGGGGGATAAATCTTCCACGAAATCTGACCACTCTGAAATATTGACTTGTCCTGCGATTTCGGTCATTTTGTTCCATCATTTTTGAAATTCAAATGTAGATAAACACAAACTTTTCATTCAAGAAATGCCTACAGTATCCGACCGAAGGAGAGAGGACAAAAAGGCGTTTTCCCCAGGATTTTTCAAATTCAATTTTTTTACAATTTCAAATTTCAAAACCATGGTCCAAACGCACCCGCTCCCTACCCCCCCCCCCCTCCCACCCGATCCGCCAGTCGACCTGTGTGAAGTTATTGTATGTGTTGCTAGTCTCTTCAAAGACCAGTGGAAATTCCAAGCACATGAATGTCCGCTACCGACAATGTCGATAGTAACGTCATTAAAATCGTGTTGAGACTGGATTACGGTTGCTTGTATATTGTTTGCAATGTTGTTTTCATGTCAAACCAGGATCTGTGTTGCCACTTTCTTGGTATCTGGAAGGAAAAACGCCTGATTGTTTTGTGTCGTTCTTCTTTACAGAACATTCGTGCTTTGAATGTTGTCGTTGAAATACATTAGTTGTGTGAAAGAAAGATGTTCGTTTGGTTTAACCCTATTCCCGGAGGGCTAGACGGTATGGTCGATTCCCGGCAGGGGGGCGGATTCGGCCCCCCCCCCCGAGATCTCGAGAACTACACTTCCGATTTCATCGCAACAAACGGCAATCGATTTGCCGTGACGTGAACTATATTTTTATAAAAAGAAAGTTTCCAAATTTTGAAATTTGTGGATACAGGAGGGGCAAAAACGTCAAAATGGGGTACTTTTGGACTTCTTATTACTCCTTTGTTTACGACCGATTTCGATGAAACTGGCATCAATCGAGAGATTATGGATAGGGCTTTTACCATGGGTCCCCAAGTCTGAAATTTTGAGGAAATTCGTGGGCGTTCACAGGGTTTCAAAAATAGGGGGAATAGTTTTCTAACAACTAAATGAACAAAGGAGGCAAACAACCTTTTTTGGCTTCTGCTAGTCATGTTACACTAAAGAAGTACAAATCGCATTACAATCTTTGTATGATGTTAGCATAGGCGGTGCCAGGGATATGAAAAAGGGGGAACTGTCACGGTAACGCGTTTCTCAGATCAACTTGTGACCTTTGACCTTAAATGACCTCCAAGTGACCTTGGGGTCACTTGGAATGATCTCGTGTGCATTTAGTATTATCTGTAAACGTTTTCAATCATTTGAATTCACTCTATTTCAAAAATTTCATTTTTTGGCTATTGCGAAATAGAGTACGCGCACTGACATTTTAGGTCATATATCCGTGACCCAACCCGATATCAAGCTGCAACTTGGTACACAAGTAGAGGGCACCTTTCTACGTCATATATATTCCGGGTTTGGCATTTGAAAAAATGGCGCCGACATTCTAGCGAAAAAACAAATTTTGACTTTTGACCTTGACCTGACCTTGTAAAATGACCTCAGATAAACAAAATTACATCTGCACATGGCCCAACTATTTAGCTATACATCCATATAAGGTTTCAAGTTCTAACTTTAAAACTCTGTTTTTGGCAGACATTTTCCTTTTACCCTTAACATGGCCAAAAATGGCATGAGGTGCCTCTCAAAAACGTTGCCTGACTCCGCCCCTGAGCAAAATAGAATTTTGAAATTTTGTCACAGCACGTAGAAAGAATAGTTAGGAAAAGTGACCAAGTTTCGTGAAGCTGCGTTAAAAAGCCTGGAATTGGCAAGCAAAAACTCCGAGGGGGGGGCGGATTTCGCCCCTCCCCCTGCCGGGAATAGGGTTAAAGCCCGTGTATACAACAGGCAGCACAGATCGCGACGGTATGTGGTCGCGGAATTTGCCGTGCGTATCGGTCGAGCATCCGTGTCTTTGGCAGGATTCGCTCCGTAATACTTCGCAATTCGACACCGCGATGTCTGTGACACTTCGCAATCACTTGGGGTCATGTCCTGTGACAGGTGCGGGTGTTTGAGCACCGTTCAGTGGCCAGTCACGCGCTTGTACTCCGTCCGCAAGAGACGGCTCCTGACGGATGTACGAAGGATCGCCTCACTATGATGACAGGCAGCTGGCCGCGCACCAGCTGCCTGTCGCAGCAGCTATCTGGCCGCCCGTGCCGCAAGGTTTACCTCGAAACGTTCTCACAAATCCTCTAGATTTAAAGATTTTCGGCATTGGCAGACAGACACCAGCGTCGTTTAACCCCCGGGTTGTGGCCCAGGGCCGGCCCGTCGAGGTTTCGCAGACCAGCGTACTGGCGCCGATGGCACCGCGAGCCAAACTGGCCTTTACTCTTGTCTGCTGGAGCCTCCGTAGCAAAATGGCATGATATTTTGACTCATATATACTGCAGTGCAAACTGTATGTTGCTTGTGAGGCAATAAATACGGTTTTGGTCAATGCACGCGCAAATGTTGCAACGCCCAGGTAAAGACCCAGCGCCCCACGGACCAAGCGTCGTCCAAGTGCAGTCCGAGGCCGTGCACTGGGACGGCGTCCAGCCAGGCAGCGGTGTGCGGCTTAGCTAGGAGGAGTGAGGCGAGAAGACGTGCCCGTTGCACCTGACTGGCTGTATTTACTAGACGATGCCTGTTAAAGTGACACTTTAACCCTATTCACGGCAGGGGCTGAATCCGCCCACCTCGGGTTCTTTGCTTGCCAGTCCCAGAGTTTTTGACGCAGCTTCACGAAACTTAATGACTTTTTCTAGCCAGTCTTTCTACGTCCTGTGACAAAATTTCGAAATTCTATTCTGCTCAGAGGCGGAGTCGGACCACGTTTTTCGAAGACACTTCAGGCCATTTTTGGCCCTGTGCAGGGTAAAAGGAAAATGACTGCCAAAAATCGAGTTTTTAAGACAAAACTTAACGCTTTATATGGATGTGTAAGTAAATAGTTGGGCAACATACGAACACAATTTTGTTCGCCTGAGGTCACTTCACAAGGTCAGGTCAAGGTCAAAAGCAAAAATTTGGTTTTGTAGCAATAATTTCGGCGCCATTCTTTCAAATGACAAACCCGGAATATATATGACGTAGAAGAATGCCCTCTATTTGTGTACCAAGTTTCAGGTTCATATCAGGTCGGGTCACGGAATGGCCTAAAATGTCAGTGCGTGTACGTTATATCACAATAGCCGTAAAATAGAGTTTCTGAAATAGAGTAAATTCAGATGACCGAAAACGTTTACAGATAATATTAAATGTGCGTGAGATCATTCCAAGTGACTTCAAGGTCGCTAGAGATCATTTAACGCCGAAGGCCTAACTGAAGACCTAATTAATTGACCTAAAGAACGCGTGACTATGACAGTTCCCCCTTTTTCATGTCCCTGGCACCGCTTATGCTAACATAATACAAACACTCTAATACGATTTGTACTTCTCCAGCATAACATGACTAGCAGAAGCCAAAAAAATGTTTTTAACTTTTTTGTCCATTCATCTGGTGAAAAACTAATCCTCATATTTTTGAAACCCCGTGAACGCCAATGAATTTTCTCGAAATTTCAAATGTGTGTATCAATGGTAAAGGTCCCATCCATAACCTCTCGATTCATGCCAATTTCCTCCAAATCGGACCATAAATAATGGAGTTATAAGAAGTAAAAAAGTACCTCATTGTGATGTTTTTGCCCCCCTGTATCCGCCTTTTTCAAAATTCTGAAAACTTGTTTTTTTAAGTGCAGTTATATAATGGCAAATGGATTTCAGTTTGCTGCGATGAAATCGGATGTGTAGTCCTCGAGATCTCAGGGGGGCCTAATCCGCCACCCCTCCCCCTGCCGGGAGACGGCCATACCGTCTAGCCCTTCGGGCATAGGGTTAAGTGTCCCGCGCGCTGGCTGCTGGACGATGCTGGGTCTGGCAACGCGGTCACTCCCGGCAGCTCCGAGAAGCTCCTGACCGCCAACTGCAGCGAGGACGGCGGGCCACTCTCCGCGAGGCTAGGGCAAATGGCGTATGCTAGAGGGAGGGTAGCGTACGTGAAGGTCACAAATCACGGTAGTGTCAGGTGTTTATTTATTTGTATATTTATTTACGTCATGGGATCATCCTCCAAAACATGACCGAGGCCATGAGGGCAATTTTCGATCCCGAACATCACACGAGAAGGGTGCAAGAGGAAAGACACACACACACATACACACACAGTACACGCATCCCACAAGTCAAGCTACTCAGCTTTGTAAAGAAAGTTAAAAAGTAGGCTACCATGTACGTTTGTAAGTCGTCGCAATAAGGTGCTGCTCCAGCTTGCGTCTGAGCAATTGAAAAGACATGTCAGCGATGTCTGGTGGCAATGTGTTGAACAAAGAGGCGGCGCGGTATACGAATTGCCTCTTTCCGGCAACTGAAGCACAGATGCGAGGTAGGCTGAGCACGCGATCCTGCCTGGTATGTGTTGCGAAATCCGCCCGTTCGCTGTTCAGACAGAACGATGCCGCAAGGTGTTCTGGTTCGCCTGGTAACGGATCTTATCAAGTAATGTCAGTGTCTGGTGCTCAAACATGCTATTGGAAGGGAGCCGGTCCAGGTTTTCCCGCACGTCCGAAATGTACGCATGTTTTTTTCCTTGATATCACGCGTGCAGCGAAATTGATAATTTTCTGCACGTCAGTCATGTTTTTGGCCGAACCGTTTCCATAAACTGTGAAGCAATACCGGACGAGAGAGAAAACCAGGGCAGAAACAATTACGGGAAGGGTACTGTAAGGGAGACAGCGACGCAGCTGGGAGATGCCGGTAAGAATTCCGAAACATTTCTGCGAAAGTTTAGAGATATGTGAGTCCCAACACAGAAACCGACCAAAAGTGACTCCAAGATTTTGAACTTCAATGCCAGCATTGATACAAGTATTCCGGAACTTTACAGAAAATTAAGGAAGGTTTCGGATATTTTGACGACTTCCCAGGGGGATAAGCTCGAAGCTCGATTCGTTGACCTTGAGACCATTTGAGCCAAAATACTCGTCTAACGAGGCCAACGCGGTCTCAAGGCCAGAAACAAGACAAGAAAATGCAGGTTTTGAGCCAGTAACCAGAACCTGAGTGTCGTCGACGTATTGCACCACAAAAGCACCGGCGGCATGCAGGCTGAGGTCATTAACAAAATCAGTAAAGAGTAGGGGTCCCAGGGACAAAGCCTGGAACCAGCTAGCTGGAACCCATTAACCGACGCGTCTGAGACGCGCTGGTTAATGGTTCGCGGAGCCAAAATCTGTCTGATATTGCAAGTGTCTGTAAAGCTCACACTCTGAGTATGACCCATGAGATAATTTTTGAACCATTCGATGCTAATGCAATGAAGCTGCAATTCTGTGAGCAATTTGGAGTGGTCAATGATATCAAAGCCTTTATCGAAGTCAATCAGACAAAGGAACGAAATTTTGCCCTAGTCCATAGCTGTTTAAATTTTACTCGACATACTGAGGAGAGCGGTTTCGGCAGAATGGAGGCAACGAAAACCGTGCTGGGTAGGCGCAAGGAGGTGGTTAAAGGAGAAATAGTGAGAGAGTTGGTTTTAAATAACTCTCTTAACTATCTTGGCAATGACAGGAAGGACTGAGATAGGGTAAAAATTGGAGGGGTTCCCAGGCTCGCCGGATTTGAAGATGAGATATACAATAACATGTTTCCATGAGGCTGGTACTCATTGTCTGTCAGGCACGCGTTGACGATGTGCAGTAGGACATGTCGAATTGAGCTAAAAGACATCTCAAAAACTCTAATACAGAGTCCGTCAGTACCGGACGCTGCTGAGTTCCTCGTGCTAAAAATAGTGCGTCGCAGGTGGTCGAAGGAGATCGGCCGCACACGGAAGGCGCATGCACCGACACGGGGCAGTCGGACTGGGAGGCTGGAAGCAGCACCACTTCCGGCAACCCCGGCGGCCACTCGTGATCCCACATTGACAAAGAAGTTATTGAGAATGTCAGGAACGATAGATGGCACTACGTTTTGGCTGGGTCGTTTGCCACCTATGATGTGGCGCATGTTGTGCCACACAGAGCCTGGTCCTTGAGAGTTGATTCTGTTGTTCTTGAGAGTTGATTCTGATGTTCTGTTTTCGAGTCGTTCTTTATCGTTGATCTGACAGCCCTATTTGTTTCGCGATACAGGGCCGAAGCCGTGGCCATGCGCGCGCAGAGCTGCCGGTCTGTGGGCGATGAGACGACTTATTGCCTCGGGGATAGGTGGCGCTGTCGGATTGCGCAGTTTGATGTCCCCAAAGGGGCGTGGCGATCGAGGACAACTCGCAGGTTGTCAGCGAATGCCATCCACCTGTCAGTGACGCTAGCGCATTGAGCAATGCATTCCAGTCACACCGCAAAAGGTCATGGTGGTAACGACGGTGTCGATGCAACGTAACAGTCTGTCACGTACAACGGTGGGTTTCTGTCGCAGTCTAGGAACATCGCAGGTCATTTTAATAAATTTGTGCGGACTAAAGTGACAGAGCTTGGTACCAGCGCGTTTGACAAAATCTCCACTGACAATAAACACGTCCAGCAGCGAGCAAGCCAAATATGTTGGCTCAGCAGCAATAGGAGTGTGTTCCACAGAACGCACTCCTACACCGCCAAGCCTGAATGGTAGCGTTGCCTACTTCCACGCCTGACAGCTGGTTTCCTCGTTTGAGCTCACCACCAGTGACCTGTGGACCAGCTCGTCGAATGTTCGGATGGACTGCGGCTCCTTGGATAGGGATGCTGAGCGAGTGATGTATAACAGGCGCGGGGCAGCCACCTGCGGCGTGAGGAAGAAGACAGTAGTATGTGATTAGCCAGCTTTTGGAGGCGGCTGCAGAGGAATGAGACGGTCTCAGACGCACACTCGGCAGCTGTGGCCATTCCATGGTCAAAAGGCGCGCCAAGTAGCGTCAAGGTGTCGAGCTGTGTTCAAGGCTTCAGTCTTGTACTCAAAACAACGCCACGGCATCGTTTATCATGAAAATGTAAACCCTATGAAGTTTGTTACAACTTGGAAAACATACCTGTAGCTGGGTTTTTGAAAAGGCCGTTTCCTTCAAGCGCCCAAATTATAATTGCTCGTACAAAGCAGAGAAGAATGACTAGAACGTATGGACGAACAACTCACTTCTATGCTGAACGTCAATCCATTTGAAATTGCAAAAATCAGCCCTGGGATGAATCTTATTTGAATCCAAGTAATAAAGTCGTTTGGGCGCATAAAGGAAATGGCCTTTTGAAAAAACGAACTTTTCTATGTGAATGATCAAATGATGATCATCAGATGAAGAGGGTAGTTCTTAAAACAAACATTGTGCGTTTACGTCGAGCTTTGTTCAGACCTGCCACTCTCCTGTACAAGCTGGCGTCTGTGTGTTTGAGGCCAACAACAGCAGTGAATGGATAAAAGGATAAATGGCGAACATGTCGGTTCATTTTAGCGCTGTCATCTCTCACGTGGTGCGTGGCTGGCCAACCTCTGGGGCTCTGCTCTGCAGCTCACCTTGCGGTGCGGCTCCTCTCGCTGCAGCAAAGTTGCCCGTCATCGGGCGGGCCCATAAATTCCGCGATCGCCTCGGGCTGCGTTGCAGCCGGCCCGTCGCAGTCGGGTGGCGCTGCTCACTGGCAGTGCTCCTCCGTGCGTGAAGCCGGTGTCTTGTCGTGCAGGAAGCTGTCTGTCGGTGTCTCCGTCGCCGTCCGGTACGTGGTAACGTGGGCTGGGGTGGTAACGTTTGAACCGAAAAAGAGTAATTGCTCTTGGGTCGTTGACAAGAGTGTTGACGGGTTGTTATTGTTTCTAATGGAAAAGTTCGCTAGAACGACCAGACTATTTATTCTAACAGTACTTTCGGAACAATAAAAAACGGTATCCCTAGGTAGGTAGTCCTCCCTCTTTTCATAACTCCAGAAATCCACGTAATTGCCAAGCCATATTAATACCAGAAAAACAATGAAAGAATACTGAAATCAAAGGCATTTTGTGCCTCTTTTACATCTCCACTTCCCAGGCGGCGACGCCACGGACTTTTTACTGTGGGGTGCTATCAGAGGCGCAGCCCACATGATGAGCTGTTAAAAGGAGTCCCCCTCAAAACTGGGTTTTGCCGGATTTGGACTGCTTTATTTTACGATTCATGATTTCCACAATAAAAACTTGTCGCTCAGCTGACCGAAATGATGGTAAAATTGGACATCGCCCTACAGAAGATTTTGCGTGTTACATAACGGAACAAATCGCTTTCTTCGCCCTCCGTGACATGTGCTCGCTGATTTTAGAATATTCTTCCTCAGGAGCAACAACCAGACTTCCAAGATCTCATTCACAAAACAAAGGTTTTTACAATATATCCAAAGCTACATGTGACCAGTAAAACGGCGTCATAAAATTTTACTATAGCATGCACCGGATTTCAGATCTCTATTGAAATCAGGCTGGTAGTCGCCTCGTACCAGCCAGTTTCGTTAAAATGAGTAAGCATTCAAAATGTCTCCATATGCAATAGAAAACTTCACAATTTTCTTTCCATCCCAAAAATCCAAGAACCAATCGTGTGCTTCACCACAATATTTCACCTCACGGTTCACGATTATTGCTGGGTACGGGGCATAGCCAGTGCCCCACAATCAAATGATTGTGGGGTGTTGGTACCCCACGTATCCCACGGTGGCGCCGCTTGTGCAACTTCCCAAAATAATCTGGAGCGATCCAGTCACCCAACGCTTCAACGACTTGCAGTTTGAAGGACAGAGCAACCCCGCAAGACAGATTAACGGTAACTGTTTAGGGTCAAAGGTTCACAAAGGTGTTGTGAAATTTGACATCATTGGAAAACTCATTAGAATGCAGCAGTCTAGAACCTTGAAGTGATTTTACGGCTGTGCTGAAACAAGCCAGGGGGTGGACTGGAATCAAACAAGAACAAGCATGAGTGCCTGGGAAGGAACAGGGAGAGAGAAGGAAAACTGGGGCAGTAGAGGTATAGAAAACCTAGAGGGAGTAGGGAGGTGAGATGAGGACTGCAACAGGACGGATGTGGAAGGATGGAATGGTTTTGGGACGGTATGGTGAAAAGGGGCTGGAGTAGGAAAGGAGCAAGTAAATGGATGGAGACGGGACAAGGGCAAGTAAGGGGATAGGAACGGAACTGAGACAGAGAGGTCATAGGCGGCGGAACGGGGTGCACGGGGGCAACGTGCCCCTTCCCCCTTAACTGGTGAAATTTGACATCAACCCTGTGGCGCTGCATGGGAAGAAGTGGCTCGTAAAATAGCCGGTGCCTCCCCCTTGCCGGAACACGTTCTCTTGTGAGAGAGGACCGTGAAAGGCAGGGGAACAATATGGAACAGGAAAGAGAAGGAGGGGCTGTAACGGGACAGCGACGAGGAGTAGAATGGGATGGGACTGGGCGACGGAGAGACAGAAAAGGGAACAAGGATGGGATAGAACAAAATACGGACTAAAACGGGACTGGAGTGATGGTGGTTATTAGCCGTGGCTGTTAACCTGGCAATGACTGAGGTACTTCATCACCTTCCATTGACGGAGACCTTTAACATCATAGCCCTGTTCATCTCGAGAACCAACCGCACGATTGGGCTCATTCACACGGCCACTGATGACCCCATTTCTTTGCTTATCCCTTTCCCGGTCCAGACCCTTTTCATCATTCCGTCCGAACACCCTTCGATGCCCGTTCCGTTAGTACTCATTTCTCCAAACCACATCCAGGTCCTCCTCAATATCTCTGTACTGTTCCAGTTTTCCCTCTCTGTCCTCGTTCCCTCCAAGGCACTCATGCCTGCCCTTGTTCAGTGCCAGTTCACCTGCCTATACCGTTCCAGTACCTTTTCAGCTTATTTCGAGTTTCGAGACTGCTACGTTTTTATAGGCCTTCCAGTGACGTCATATTTCACGGCACCTTTGTCGACCGCCAACGCTTGAAAGTTGGTATTGATTTGTTTTGCGGAGATGCTCCGTGCTTTGAGTTCCTGCTTGTTGTTGAGGCGGTGGGTGACTGGACCACTTCAGGGGATTACTCTGACTAAACTGTGATGTTGACAAGGCAATAAATGCCTTCGATTGGGCCATTTTTCACTGCGCATCTTTGGATACCAGTACGGCTTGGTACGTGGATTTTTGGAGGTATGAGAAATGAGAAACCTACTCCTAAAATACCGAAAAAAATATTTGCCGGCTCACTTTCCCATTATCATGGTTTTAACTCCAAAACCCAAGAAAGTTAGCCATGCCGGAATCCAAGCAGTGGCCTTGAAAACAAAATTTAGCTCAATGTGCAAATCCAGCATTTCTTCTAGTTCTGAACATAACGAAAGAAAACTGTTTGTTTCAGGCATAACACTTAGCCCGTGCATGGCAAAAATATCATGTTCTAATATGGGAAAATTGATGCAAAAAGGGCTAATATTTGCCCAACAATTTTAGAATGAAACCATCTTCAGGATGCCTGCATTCATGAGAAGGTCAATGACGTCGATTGACCTTCAAATGGTCCCGGTGCACGGCTAAGATTGCCTCAATTAGCTTCAAGGTACAAGAACATTGGTAAGACTCACCGACGTGAAAAAAAAATGAAGAAAAGTCAGATCTGGATGGTAGAGGATCGATTGGTGATGAGGTGTCATGACCTATGAAAATTGACTTTCTAGGTCACGCAATTTAAGGTTAGGCTGGTGTGAAGCAAACAACCAGGGCATTGTGCACACCGAATTGTAGCGTAATCGGATGAAGAGAAGGCACAGAATCAACCAACATTCATCAGGTGGCTTCAGGGCATATTTTTCGAGCACTACCTGGCATTATGTAAGCTGCTATATCTGAGGAAGTTTTACCCAGAAATGGTTTTGCACGCCTTGGCAGATTTTAGGGCACCTATTGCGTTTTGTTTTCGTGAACATCAGCGGGTAAAACATGGCCAAATCTAAAAATATCGAATTTGGCGGAGGCGAGTCAAAAGTCACCGCAAAAAAGGAGTCATCCATGAAAGCTGGAACATTTCTGCATCGATTCGTGCTAATCGCACTTTTCTATGACAATCTACCACGGAACTACGGGCATTTGAATCATGTAATGTCTCCTAAAGATCGATGACCTTTCATGATCTGCAACTTTGACCTCAGAGGTCACTTAGTGATCAAAACTGGTGAATAGCTGTTTTCCTTACGTACTAAGAGCTTACCAAACTCCATCAGAATCGAAAGGGGTCGGGTCAAAATGTGCCCAATTTTGTGCGATTTGACGTGGAATGTGCACAATTGTTTCAATGATATGACTGTATGCCACCAAACAGTGACGATTATTTATCCGCCCTTGAAATGGAAGAGAACTTTCCGCCAGGGGCACTGGGCGCTAGCGTATTCTGATTATTTTCATTGTGCGAATCCCAGTGGATGTCCAGTTTGCTTCAACTTTCTTTGCAGATGAAGACAAAACGCCGACAGTGAAATGTGATGTAACGATTCGTTCCTTTTATGTACGTCGTTCTGAGCAGGGTCGGATATCATTTCCGGTTTAAGAGTTAGACCACTATGTAAGAAAGACAAGCGTATATAAGACAGTTTGGTGCTACACTTGCGCTGTGCCTCCGGTGTATTTGAGACCACGAGCCGACAATGTAAAAATGTGGTTAACGTCATGGCGAATCGACTGCCATTGGCTGCAGTGAAATCGGAGATGTAGTTCTTGAGATCTTGGAGGGCCGAATCCGTCCCCCCCCCCTTCCCTACGGCAGATCGACTACACCGTTTAGTCCTCCGGGGATAAGGTTGAACAACAATTACAGCTGAAAACACTTACCATGGTGTGTAGTTACGTGCCTCCCACGCATAGTCACGGAACAAATGTCCGCAAAAAAAAACAATGGAGGTCACCCGCTTTTGGTGCGCAAATAAAATTGCAAACCTTCGCACTGTACTTTGTGCCGGCATACTTGCGATACTTCTGCTATTCTGTTTACAGATCTGTCGTAGCAATGTTTACCATCTTCGACACAAAGCACGCATTCCTCCATTGTGAATGAACGGTGCACAAAGCCAATACATTTGTGGAAAAAAGAAACGCATCTAGACAGTTCCAGTGGTTTGCCTTGGCACTGTAATGTCGCAAAAAAACAAACTAGGACTTCTTTATAACTCATATGTGTGAAATGTGAATTACCGAATCACAGTGTTCCTGGCAACGTAGTGACTTATACTCACACCACAGAGTTGTTACGATTAGTATTATGATAGAGAAGGCATTGTTGAAAGGAATCTACAGGGTACCTCAAGTCCTCATTTCGGGACCACTGTTTTTATCATACACATAAATGACTTTTCTCTTGTTTCTAGAAGTCTCAAAACACACTATTTTTCGGACGATTCTGTGGTAACTTTCAGAACAAATTTCGTATCTGGATTCAAAAAGAGTACATTCAGTACGAAATCTGATCTTTGTTGTATCCGTTGAACCGAATTTCAACGTAGCCTGGAACAGCACCGAACTCTGTGACAATAAAGAAATCAAACGTAACAACAACCAACAATCAACGAAACCGGCGCTGCCTCATCGTCGCGCGCGAGCAAAGTATCCTTAACATGCGCGCGGCTGGCAGTCGGCCCCATGCATGCCCGACTGGGGGACGGTTCGCCTCCCCCCCCCCCGTCTAACTCGGAAACAGTTGGTCTCGCGATAAAGATAAGCGTACTTTTCAAAAGCTCGAGACGAGTTCAAACCTAACCCTATTTCTATTGTTGGGTAATATGTAAGCCATTTACGCCGTATACATGTTTTCTCATAGACGACTACAGAAAACCGAGAAACGGCCTATATCTCAAGGGCTGTGATCAATAAAGCCTAGGCCCCCGGAAGGCCTCAATCGTTTCTCGGTTGAAAGCCCAGTCTAACTCTTCCAAGCCTCATCCAACTCATCCGCGCTTGTCAAAGTTCCATCTCGTACAAGGGGGAGGGGGACGCTGAACACTCTTTCCCATCCTCTCACTTGCACACCGCTCGTCGGAGGAAGATAAAACTTACAGCATAGCATGAGATTGATGTGTAAAGTTCGAAATTGCTGCCACCTTTGAAAAGGACGAAAAAGTATCGCCAAAATTGCGAAAAAGTTAGGTTTTTGTAATTACATGATAGCTAAGCAAGTGATAAATATTTCGAAACCAGTGATACCTCAAGCGATAGTTAACAGCACGTCAAATGAAATCTGTCAAGCAGATTTTTCGCCAACTTGAATCGTTTGGCGGTAAGCATCAGAGTTTTACCGCGTATGTGGGCCGGGCAGATTTGAACGGCTCCCGGGCCTACAGTGACATTTTTCCAGCGACTCAGTCTGTTTCCTGCCATCCCACAGAACACTGCGTCCGCCTCTTACGAGGACTATATCTCACCAACTTTTACCGGAGAGGGGCTGTGTGATCCCCAAACAATTCAACTTGTACACATCGTGACGAGGGACGACAAAAGCTATATCTGTTTGAAGCTATATAATGTGCCAAAGCTGGGTAAATGGAGTTGAAAGCTGATAAAATATTATATTGTTTGTACGCATTATATATATATATATATATATATATATATATATATATATATATATATATTGTGGCCAAGACAAGATCTCGGAGTGCGACCCATATCCCGACGTCTGGGCAACTGAGTATTCGTAACCCACATCCTATCATGTACCACGTGTGGTCGAGCATCTTGGCGATTCCGGCCTGTTTTGTCGCTGTGTGCACATGTGTTTCCGGTAAGATCCAATAAAGTTCAAGCCGACAATGACGGTTTATGGCTTCACGTCATACGCACCCAGGTCGTTTCTCGCCGTTTTTTTATCTCGTCGCCCGACCCAGAACGAGGAGGCGGCGACCGTGGTGAACTTCCGGTGCTCGATTTCATCAGACATGCATCGAAGGAAGTTAAAACTTTGCTCATTACCAGGGTTCTGGTTTCAGGACTATGGCTGGTGTGTATGACCACCACTTGGACGTCAAAATTTTCAGTTGACTTCTGCATGCAGTACTCCTTACCAAAGACATACGAAGCGACCCCATGGTCATTCCAATATTTCGTACATACCAAAGTATTCAAAATATGGCAGGTTGTAATAGCATATAGCTAAACAATTCGTATATATGTAGAAACAAAACGCACATCAAGCAGTACCTACAACACCATATAACATTCTAAGATTCACTCTTTCAAGACACTTTTTTACAAAAATAAGCCATTGAGCCCGAGTAAATTGGGCCCCGACGATCCATCTAACCTTGACCTTGGCTTCATGTTTATTTAACGGCCAGTCGGAGTTCCAGGCCCCGATTTTGGTAGCATTTGGGCGGTAAAATATAAAGTATAACGTGAATAAAATATGTTTTCACAAAGCGGTGCACAGGCTGAGTGCACTGTACGCAACGTCCCTTGACCTGATCCCAGGTCATTTGACGGAGGTCACCCAGAAGCTTACAGAGATTGTCCCAAAAAAGTATATAAGTTTCCAGACTGCCTAAATCCCCATGAAAAAACGCAGGCGCATAGCCAAGGGGAGCATGGAGTTCATGCTTCCCCCCTCCCTTGAGCCAAACGGTCTACACTAGATATCTAGCGATGTCGCAGGAAAATGGAGTAGTGATCATATATATGATGCAAAAGCAAACATTATATGTTTTTCCTCTGTGTTAAGTATAAGATTAGTCACCTAATCTTGCTGTTTTTGCTATAAATTTGGTCGTATGCCAGTGGTATATGACAACATTTGACATGCCCCCCCTCTCACGAGGAAAACCCTGGCTACGTTCCTGGTAAAAGGTACAAGTTGTCCAATATGGCCAAAAGATTAGAAAAATAGGCCAAAATTGTCGTGACCCTAGGCCAACGAAATGATGTCAACAAAATCTGAGTGATACATTTCTTAGCCCATATGCAGTTTTACTTGCACCTTTGTTCTGAATTCATTATTTTGCTGTTTCGTAGAGTTATGACTAATCAAAGTTTTTTGGAGATGGTCCTATTTGACATGGCCTAGACCAGTAACGCGAACTGACGCGACGATAAAGTTTTTCTAGAATATGTGCAAAGGAGTGTAAAAAAGCTGTTGAAAGTTTGGCGGCTCTGTGTTTTTCCATTTTCCCGCTATCGCAGGAAAACCTTCAAGATGGTGTTCAAACACCATCCACGGATGGAGTTCAAACACTCTGGTACGGGGGGTAAAGCAGCCTTTGACAAAGTACACCACTCTTCTGACATGAAAAAAATTATATCGCGCCAGGACTGGAGGCAGGGCGGCTAAATTCGTATTCAGATTCTTGGAACGCAGAACATGTTAAGTGCGTTGAGCCACAAGCGCAGAAACGGGGTGCCCATGAGAGAAAATGTCTTTGGTCCCCATTTTTTCTAGATGCTCTTACTCTCCTGAGTTACGCCAATGACTTCTCTGCCTCTGCTCTTCAGGAACAGTGTTTACACATCTCCGATCTTATTCTTACTCATGATTAATGACGTTGCGGACGGGCTTCCAAACGATTCATCCTGGAGGTATGGATGGCACATCCTGGTGTTGACCACACTAATACTTTCATGGCACTTGCGTTAAATAGTATCTAGGCATGACGCTACCCGAGAGTTTTGCATATTTCGGTTCGTCTCCCACAGTGCGCCGTCATCGTAGAGGACCATACTCGGTTCGATGTTGGCTAAGAGACCCTGCATTGCAATGTGGAAGGCAGACGCACCAGTCGAAGACGGCGAAGCAGCCGGAGCCGCAGGCCTGATGCGGCGAAGCAGATCACAGAGTCGCTAGGCGGGGAGGGGTCGAAGAATGTCTCAATGTCATCGCTGCACTATGTTCTCAGCTACATGATTTACACAAATCACAAAAAAACGTTAGGCAATGCCCCAGTTGACATTCTGCATGGCGACGCGGCTATGCATGATTTGGCTTAGACTGCCTGCAGATTATGTAGCAAAATGATGAGGAATGCTTGGCTGGTTTCCGGATATTCGGCAAATTTGCGGATGGAAAAATGACCAACGAAATATTTGCTGGGTATTCTAAACACAAAATCAGGACTGGTCTATTGGGCGGAATCCGTATATTCGGCCGAATATTTTGATTATCCGAATCAGACTTCTCATCTCAGCTATGCATCTTTTACTCTCCTGCTTGTGGTATAATGTAAACCAAGGTGGACGTGTGCATTCTATCAAAGTGCATTCTACAACAGAATGATAACGTAATCCATTGTTGTTGCGCAATACGCGAACAACCGAAAACGATATCTTGTTTGTTTTTCTCCTCAGTTGTCTTTGGACATGATTGTGTTGTTTACCACAGATGTGTATGACCTTTGGATGATACGTGTTTCTGTTATTTCAGACATGAAGATGGCATTACACCGGAATTATTTTGCCGCTGATCGTGACGTCCTGTTTGTCGTGATGTTGGCCGCATGGTGTCTATCTGTGCTACTCATACGAATGTCTCCAGTCATGACTTATCAAACCTCAAAGAACAATACGCAGCTGGCCGATCTTAAACGCTGGATAGGTGAGGAAGGGGTGATCTGCATAATGACGTAGACAAAAGGCTATACGTCCTTATGGGTTCATCACTCAAGGTTACGTGCCGATTAGTCTGAGCAAAAACAATGTGATGTTGTTAGTACGGTGTTGATCGGTTACCAGCACGGTGAATGGCAGACCGCTCAGACCCGTTCCCTGAATGACAGACAGAGGATTTGATAATCATGGAACGCTACACACGTTATCGTAGCTGTGTTTAATAAAGTAAATGGCTTAGGGAGAATAGTCTGCTTTGTTAACGACATGTTTTAGGTCTACCCTGGTCTAGGTCACCCTGATTCCTGAGTACCACTAAGACTTTTCTTGCGATGTTTGATTAATGATTTCGTTCAAAATGCGCATTTCCCAAAAGACTGGGGTTTCTAACGCGACGTTTAATTTTTGATTTACGACCTGGTGTGCCGGCACGTTTTCTCGTCAAGCTTGTACTTGAAACAAAAAATAAACAGTAGAGCCGTATGCAGTACCAACCAGTGTCACAACTCCCTGTTTCGGTTGCAAATATGCACTTATTTTAAGGCAATAGCTTGCGAAAGTCGCTGTCTCATGCTTTTACCCCATGGAATGCGTGGCCGATCGTGAACGTTTTTAACTAACAAGTCCCAGCTGACGTGGTGGATTGTTTCAGGAAATTTTCGTGTACCTCGATACGACGCCTTTCATGGTCCAGCAATGACCAGCGCGGTCGGCAACCAGGTCATCGGTTTATCTGGCCACCGATGCGTCACGGTTTGACGGTAGGACGTGTGTTGCAGGCACGGTCGGACCAACCGATGGATGCACTACGGATAGCGGGTCCATCGGTCTGGGAGAAAGGCTGGCGTGGGGTTCGGATGAAGACCAATCCGGTCACCCGCGTCGGTGCTATGCTTGTATCTGTGATGTAAATAGTGTAAGTCTGAACGGAGCACTTACCTGCTCAAACGCCAACCCGGCATCAGTTTGAGGTCATTATTTTGAGGCATCAATGTCTTTTTTTCTGGCGGACATGCAGACGTAGAGATAGGCAGCAGCACAGTCATAGGTTGGGCATTGTTCAAAATTGCTGCGTCCTGCATTGGTTCCCTACGTAATATTCTTTAGCCCATTTCACGATTCCGTCGGGACTGAACTGATGCCGTCAGGGGTGCAGCTGGCCGTGTGACGGGCAGTGTGGCTCTTTACTGACCTGCTGCCGGCTGCGCCTGAGCCAAAAGTCGAATGTGACTTCAGCTCGAACCCGCCTTGCCTGCACTTCTTAGGACGGGGAGACCAGCTCTACCAACCAAGAAAGTGGTTCGACCAACTGAGCCACTGACCACACAACACACCACCCTGTGGGGCCCACGTCTGATGCCTTTTTGATCCCAGTTCACCTGCTCGAACCACCGTGCGAAAGGACATGCGTTGCCCACAGGCGGAGGATGATCCATTTTTGAACTGCGATATCCACGACTGCTCGGTTCGGCGATGCTCGGAGAAATTCGGCGACCTTGGTCCGGATCACGACTGCTGTACGGTGTGCAAGACAGGTCAGTTAAAGGGAGTCTATCTAATCTTTTCCGTTTTCCAGAAAGACATTTCAGCAGATGCTCGAACCTAGCTATGATTTATGATTGCAATGAAAAGCACATCTGGGGCTTCGAACAATGATGAATCACTCATATGAGTTTAATTTCTTTCAAATCCGCGATACCGATAGCTGTACGTGTGCGAATACAGCACTAATGGGCGGCAGCAAAAGCGACCAATTAGCAGACTGGAAACGATCAGTAAGTGTTACAAAAAATGGTGCAACCGAGACAAAACAAGATCACAGAATATCCACATGTTCACGTAGTCATTTTGGCTTACGAATGGTTACTGGCAGTCTCAACTAATGGTAACTTTGTATATCTTTGGTATGGAGCTTTCCACACCAAAGGAAATTATTGGTATGGGATCCCATACCAATATCTTGGTCCATTTATGTGCTTTCTAGTTTTATAAAACAAAGCGCCGTAAATACGCCATAAATGCCAAATTTCAGAGGCTGATGAATTAATTTTTCCATATTAAAATTGGTTTCATTTCTACACCGATGGTCTGGATGGTACTTGTTTGAACAAACTCTGATACCTTCTCATTTCTTTGCTCTAAGTGGGTCGTAGTTTTCCAAAATATGTTGGGAAGGGGGGCTGAGCAAGGAAAATGGCTAACCTACACACAAAATACATAGAGTTCTTCCCAGACTTGACCCACTCTTTTCAAAGTTGGGGGTTCGAACCGAAGTTGGGGGCCTCAAGCCCCCCAACTGAAACACAAACTTCACCCTTGGCTCTAGGCGTTATCTTCGCTTGATATCATTTGCAATGCAAACTGATTGCAGATGGCAGAGCCAGGTCCAAGACGAAATGCGTGACTGCCATGTCGGTTTCAGTTTGGCAGTTTTACATTTGGGTGAGATTGGTTATTCCTTTTTCTGGGACAGTTCATTCCTTTACTTATGGACATATTTTTGCTTACAGCAGCCAGCAAGGTAGATCTGTATGGGTTTCTACACCAGTCCGTATAATCAAACAAGAATTAGTATAATTGTTCTTAGTCATTTTCATAGAGCACATCGGAATGCAACTTGCTTACATAGTCAAACATTTGAAAATTCCATTCATTTGTGACAATTTTTGTCATTCATCTCAGGATACATGGTAAGTCAGGCAATGCCAGGCGCAGCCGAGGCAAAAAATACTAAACGGCATGCGAAAGAACAACATCCTATTTCAGGTGGGCGTAACTCAACCGGGGTGTAGGACGACCAATACCATCCGGCGTTGTATGGGCCATCCGCCGACGATTCCCAGAGCCTAACTATGCGGGGCACAACGGCTTCCGGAGCGTGCTCAAGGAGCTTTGAGCTACACAAAGCTCCCCAGCGCCAACACCTCGGCGCGCAGCGGCGGCGAAAGCCGCTCCGGATGCGGAGATTCCTCGGCCAGCTCGCCGTCGGCGCCGGTGGCGCTGGATGCACCGATTCATTTGCTGCGCCGACCGCTCCCGTCGCGCCGATCCCTCTGCGCGCTCCTCGGCGGCGCCGGCCGCTCCGGGTGTGCAAACTCCTCGGCAACTCGACGGCGACGGCAGCCGCCTCAATGACACCGCCGATGGGCATCGCGTTGCTCCTTGAACGAGCTGATGTCCTCCGCCGATGGTCGGGCACCAGGGTTTACATAGCAATGCATGCGTCATGGGCCAGAGATGAAAGCCTCTTTCCTGAAAGCCGCCATCAGCCGGAGCATCTCCGCAACGTCCGGGTAGCCTTTTGGAGCTCGCTCTTATCACAGGGTGACCTTTCCCTTTGCCCGGCTGTCCACAGGGACTGACCTGTAAACAGTAATTGGTATTAGGCATGCGTGATGACTGACCAGCTTATATTTGGACAATGCACCGCCTGTTAGAATGACAGTGTGCAGCCTGTAAGCCAAGTGCAATCATAAACTGCTGCTTTCAGCAGGCATCGCTGTCACACGCTGAATGCCACCTCCCCCTGTCAAGCCATGTTTCCGGGGCGCCGGCAATACGACGCATGAAATGCCGTTAAATCTGATATACCTGACAATCCATTCATGACGCAAGTTTTGAAGAGATTGATCCGAGGTCATTTCAGGTCACCGAGCCATGACGCCATTACTGAAAGTTTTCAGACTGGTTTTGTGCCAAATGTCGTTTTTTTTTACTGTTCTTGGACAATAGGTAGGCATAAACGGCAGATGACGGGCGTAAAATTGGTTCAGAATGGTAGTCCGCATTCGAACAGGTCGCTTTAGACAAGTCAGTGACCTTTACTGACCTAATGTCCTAAGGGCAAATGAAGTCGTTGACCTTAGGTGACCTTTTTTATCTTAGAACGCCCCTGTACTAATTTTTGGCACTGAGCATGATCAAGGAGACGATTTTAGGCCTATTTCGCACCAAGCATATCGTTTTTAACTCTGTAAAATCGATTAATGGTTCCAAAGCATAGTTCGGACGGACTTAGAAAGTCATTGGTTGACCTGACGGGATCAAACGGAGCACCTATGGATTCTTTGGGCACACAGCCAGCTATCGATTGCTTTATGACCCGTGGTGCTACTCATGTAAGGGCGCGCTACACATTGTGAAGGCGCGCCTCACACCTCCTCGCCATCGGTTCGTGTGACAACACCTCCAGTTCGACGAGGGTGAACAGTGCAGCAGTCACATGAATGAGTAACCAGTAATACGCCTTGCGTTACAGAAAGTTTAGGTTGCAGTAACTTACTGTTACAGTCACAGTTACGTTAACTTATAGTAAGTTACATTAACAGTGAGACGCCATGTGGGCCGCATGACGACGACCGAGGTCTTCTTTGTTGCTCCTGACAGAGATGTGCCTGTATCCCGATGGAACACAGGTTGTCCCTGTTTCGTATGCAACCCCATATTAGCCTGGACGGGTCACTGCGTCATCTCGGAAAGGTCATGTCCCGCCGGAGAAAAGCGGCGTCCAGGTGACGCAACATCTACCCTGGTCGGCTTAGAATTCGACGCAAAACGAGGATAGTATGTATTCCATTGGGATCCCGGCACATGTTGGCCACTGTCATCATTGCTTACTCTTCATGCATTTCGCAATATAAAATAATATTCATCGATCTGTTACACTTTTTGAGATGGGAAGAATTGCAGGTTTAAACGTCACAAGCACTCGTGATATTGTTCCTCGTCATTACGGAACGATTCAAAAATACCCGCGGAAGAGGGCGGAAAAACCTTGCTCTCGAAATTTTTGTGTAAAAGAACAGCTTGCAAGTAATGAACAGCAAATTAAAATACAAATAGCTTAAATGGCTGGGATATCTTCTTGCCAGAACATCATGATTTCGTCTCCAGTGGTTGCGAAGTTACCAGTCTCCAGAAAGCGTTATGGCCCGGAAGGGACGCCTAATTTGTGGTTTTGTGATGCGGGCTGGAGATTCGCTCGACTTTCGATCTCGCCCGTAATTAGGAATTCAATTCCGGTAAAGGAAATTGCATCAGGCCTACTTGAAACTGACGGCTTTGTTTGCCACTGTCATGTCAAATCTCTAATTTTTGAGGGCGATGGTAGTTAAATAACCAGGAGTATTCTAGAATCAGGAGTATTCTAGAAAACCCTTTCCAGGAGGGCTTCAGCTCTATGCTCCGGTTGCACGCGGGCTGAATGTCACCATCATGATCCGGTAACAGCTTCCTTTTTGCCCAGGACAAGCGGAGCCAGAGGTCGACCCCAGGGTGCCGGCGACGGGCGACATCTATCGGTCTGAGTTTCGTCACCTGCCGGCCGGCCTGTGCCGGCCACAGGCACCGCTGGCCGTGCTGGCGGTGACCTCAGCCCCGTCCGCGGCCGAGGTCAGAGCACGCTTCAGGCGACTGTACAGCGCGGACGCCGCCGCCGCCGGCCTTCTGCTCGTGTTCGTGCTCGGCCGCGAGACGACTGTCCGGCAGGCATACAACGATTTCATTGACGAAGATTTCTGCGACGTGGAGGGCGGCGGAAACGGCAGTGACAAGGACAAACGGCGCACGGAGTCGACGGAAGAGAATAGACATCGATTCGCTACCATTCAGCAAACGGTTGACGAGGAGGCCACGCGCTTCAACGACATCATCCAGTCGGACGTCGCCGAACACTGTTACCACCTGAGCCTGAAGACTGTGAGCCTGCTGGACGCGTTGCGGGAGCGCTGCGCTTCGGCTCGCTTCGTGGTCAAGACCGACGACGACGTGCTCATCAACGTGCGCCTGCTGGCCGCCGAGGTCGCCTCGCTGCCGGCCTCGTCCGTCATCCACGGCCGGCGGGCGGGCCGTCTGACCCCGGACCGGAGCGGCCTCGGCTGGTACAGCAGCGAGCGCGAGTGGCCGTGGCCCGAGTACCCGCCGTTCGTGCTCGGCAACGGGTACCTGATCTCGGGCGACGCGCTGGCGCCGCTGTACCGGACGGCGCTGCGGACACGCTACCACCACCTGGAGGACGTGTTCGTGACGGGCGTGGTGGCGGCGGCGGCCGGCGTGACGCGTCACGACTGGAGGCCCCACTGCACCAGCCGCGCGGACAGAGTGGATTTGTGCACGGCTGCGCTCTGCGCGCTCACGCACCGCGTCAACTACACCGCCCACGGAGACGAGCTGGAGGACGTCCTGTACGGAGCTCAGAGACCTGATGTGCTAGCTGCGTGCACTGTCAACAAGACTACGTGACAAAGTGACTGATGTGTGAGGCCACCTCCGTGAACAGTTTCGGATGCTACAGGGATTGGCTGTCTGACTGAGCTACTACATACCATGGTGTTGTCAGGCATGATCAATCCACAGACCAGGCGTGCGATCACTGTTTCGAGGTAGGGTGGAGGTCCAAAAACATTTTTGTTTTTGTTATTGTTATCACTCCTCAGAGTAACGAAAGAAACAATTTGACGGTTTATTTGAGGTCCATATCCCATTGTCCCTCCTCCTGGGTCCACCACCCACTGTTTAAGAGGGAACTGTTTGATTTTGCCTTTCGTGTATGTTTCTCTCTGGAATTTTCAGCTCGATAAACATTGTAATGCATATAGATGTCATGAGCCGTTTAATGGCTACATAGACAGTGTTCCATGCAGTCGTTTGGCCATAGCACTTGTGCCCGCTATGCTTGTTGTGTATGTGTTATGGCCGGTATGCTGCTCTGCCTTCTCGCTGTATGCGCTTCTGTACTCCCCCCCGCGCCTGGGTCACGTGACCTGCTAGGCGTGGCAAGGGTCCGGGCGGCTGGCGCGGCCTTCGGTTGGCTTGGGTGCGTCTGGTCGTTGTGTTGGTGCCTGGTCCGCAATACAAGCTGCCAACACGACAGGGCGCAGTCGGCAGAATCCGCCGAATAGACATCGAGCCTGAAATGAGGTGAGATTCTCTCTGGAGCTCTCCGTCGCCGCCGCCCCGGTCGGCGGGTCGCTGGTGCGCTGCCGCTCGCCGCTACCTCACCGACACCTCCGGCCTGCGGGTGTCTCGCTGATGCGGCGACCTGATTCAGATTCAGATTCAGGTTCGGACATTGATTAAGGTCGTCCACTACACACGGTGGCTATTCAGACTTCTCGTCAATAACCAAAGTGAAAAGGACCAAGAAAAGGTCACGCCAAGTAAAGCAAAAGGGAACGGTCACAAGGTCACGTATATTCGTACAAACGCGGGCCAGTCAGGTGCACGACGCAAGTGATTCACTCAGGGCCTCGTCTAAGGAGTCCCGACGGGAGGTGGGCAAATCTTTCAACGTCACATCTCAGTGAAACTTACCTAGTATCTACGCCAACGTTTTCACCATAGACTGCGACCGCATTATTTCAGGTTTTCCATATGCATCGTTAAGACAGCAAAAGCATCAGCAAAGTAAAGCAAGCACAAATGTGCCTCATTTATACAACATTGTTAACCAGTCAGTCTTGATTCCTGTTACCTCATCAGCTACCGGCTTGATTATGGAATAGATTATGATCATGGATGTTGTGGCCTACTCTTGTGGCGTCCAATGACGATTCATTGCAGAGGTCCTCTCGACGCAGACGATAGTGGCCATTCACCAGTCACGTGCAGGATAATCATGTCACCCCGGCGTCCGAAATTCAAAGGTCGTCGCGGTAGGAATGGAATGGAAGGGACCTCCGTCGTGTTCGAGGGGCCCTCCTTCCATTTATATGAAATGCCCTCGATATTTTCGGAGGCACCTTATACACTCTGGTAAGGGCGAACTGGACGAGTAAATATTTCAGGGACCCTCTGAGAATATCAAGGGCACTCCTGGAATGTTTAGGACCCACAAACCTCTAATGGACACTATATAAATTCTAGGGGAGATATTCCTTGAGGCCTTCCTGAATTTATGTAGAACACTATCGCAATGTTTGTGGACCCCTTAACCTTTGACGGGGCCTTCAGTACCTTCATAGAGCCCGCATTCAGGAACGGAGTTTTAACCCTATTCCCGGCAAGGGAGGCGGAATCCGCCCCCCCTCGGGTTTTTTGCTTGCCAATTCTAGGCTTTTTAACGCAGCTTCACGAAACTTGGTGACTTTTCCTAGCTATTCTTTCTACGTGCTGTGACAAGACTTCAAAATTCTATTTTGCTCAGGGGCGGAGCCAGACAACGTTTTTGAGAGGCACCTCATGCCATTTTTGGCCATGTTGAGGGTAAAAGGAAAATGTCTGCCAAAAACAGAGTTTTTAAGATAGAACTTAAAACTTTATATGGATGTATAGCTAAATAGTTGGGCAATGTGCAGATATAGTTTTGTTCTCCTGAGGTCATTTTACAAGATCAAGGTCAAATTACAAGGTCAAGGTCAAAAGTCAAAATTTGTTTTTTCGCTATAATTGCGGGGCCGTTTTTTCAAATGCCAAAACAGGAATATATAAACGTAGAAGGGTGCCTTCTACTTGTGTACCAAGTTTTAGCTTGATATCAGGTCGGGTCACGGAGCTATGACCTAAAATGTCAGTGCGCGTACCCTATATCGCAATAGCCATAAAACGAAATTTTCAAAATAGAGTGAATTCAAATGATTAAAAACGTTTAAAGATAATATTAAATGCACAGGAGATCATTCCAAGTGACCCCAAGGTCACTGGAGGTCATTTAAGGTCAAAGGTCACAAGTTGGTCTGAGAAACGTGTGACCATGACAGTTTCCCCTTTTTCATGTCCCTGACACCGCCTATGCTAACATTATACAAACATTGTAATGTGATTTGTACTTGTTTAGTATAACATGACTAGCAGAAGCCAAAAAGGGTGTTTGCCTCTTTTGTTCATCCAGTTGTTAGAAAACTAATCCTTCTATTTTTGAAACCCTGTGAACGCCCATGAATTTTCACAAAATTTCAGATTTGGGGACCCATGGTAAAAGCCCTATCCATAATCTCTCGATTCATACCAGTTTCATCGAAATCGGTCGATAAACAACGGAGTTATAAGAAGTCCAAAAGTACCTCCCATTTTGACATTTTTGCCCCCCCTGTATCCACAAATTTCAAAATTTTGAAAATTTCTTTTTATAAAAATGTAGTTCACGTCACGGCACATCGATTGTCGTTTGTTGCGATGAAATCGGACAAGTAGTTCTCGAGATCTCAGGGGGGGCCGAATCCGCCCCCCCCCCCTGCCGGGAATCGGCCATACCGTCTAGCCCTCCGGGAATTAAGTTGGACGAAGAAATGTTTGTGGGCCCTCTAAAGAAACCAAAGGCCCTCTCAGAAAGCTTGAGGGTTTCACGAAAAACTCCCATGAGCCCTCAAGATGAATTCAAGGGGGCCCTAAGACCGCGGGGAGGGCCCACCTTGAATTTATCTACAGGGCCCATTGCAGTTTCTGTGGGCCCTGAACTCTCTGTGTGGGCCCTTGATCATCGTATTTGCAAAGTAACTCTTAACAATGGCTAGTGTGGCTTTAAATAATTTCTTTATATTTTAGGGGTTTTCTGTAAACATCAAGGGCCCTCTCCTTAATGGCACAACAACAAAAAAACTCTTGACTCTTTAAATGTGAGGAAGGGGCCATCAGTCCCCACACCCTATGAGACAATTCGCCAGAAGGGTGGGTTGTTGGAGTCCCTAATTTCAAGTTGGGGCCCCTTTAGCTCTGCCCCTTATCATTTGCACAAAATGACAGCCCTGAGTGAGTATAGCGAGGTTGTGAGGTCCCTCGATCATTTTAGTCATCAGTCCCTCCCCTAAATCATTTACACAAAACGACACCCCTGGCCATGGAGCCGTAGTGTGTAAGGGGCCCCCTCAGCGTTGGGGGCCCCGCATTGTCTATAATCCCCCCAACGAAAAAAAATCCTGCCTACGCCACTGTATCCCACGATTTTCTCAAGAGCAGTCTTCGCGATCAGTTGCATCGGCTCAGCCAGCCCAGCGTATTCAAGCTCCGACATTCCTGACGCTGTTACGCCGATTCTGGCGTATCAAGGCCTCTGGTGCCCGCCGTGCGGGTCACGAGTGCTGAGATTGCCGGGTAAAAATAGACAGACAAGCAAGTTAGTGCACTTGAAGAAGCTAAATTTCGTGGAATGGTATGCTGTAACATATCTCCATGATGTGTGAAAATTGTCGTACTTAACTGAGTGGATGGGAATCGGGCTCATGATCACAAGGATGCGGGATGGAATTTCCAGGCGGTACTAGCTTTTGGTTGGTAGCATTAGTTTTCGGTTGGTGAGCGCGTGTAGATTGGACCTGGACCTGGACACCGGTAGGAGCGAGATAACCATGAAGGTGTAGGGGTGCTGCAACCCCCTTGAGCATTAAAATGTAGCCGTAATTGTGACATTCACTGCGAGGGAACTGCTAAAAAATGGTGTCTCTCCCCCTGCTTCACCCTTAACAGGATGGGATACAACCACCCTTAAGATTTTCACAAGTAACCCCTGAATAATGACCTCAGTTGCTATGACATTTGGTAAGCTGAGTGTTGAGCCATATAACATATTGTGCAAAAGTTTGTCAATATGTTCGCAGATCACTGGTTCATGACATCTAACTGGGCAGGTCACAGAGAAACAAAATTATGGGGTAGTCAACAGTTGGATTATGGCCTGATGCTTGCATTGTCAGGAAAATTTGTATTAGTGGTTGTCTGATGCTGCCAGCCGCCAGATGCCGACATATGATTCTTTATGTTTCCACACTAAATATTTACATTGAATCTCTGGTCATGCATAAGGTTGTACTAAGGTTAATTGAAAGGCTTGGTAATAAGTAAGAGGCACTGCACGATTTACTTTTAAATGAAACTTAATTTGAGTAGAAAAATGTAAAAAAGCAATAGATAAAATAAATAGAATAAAAATTGTGCAACTGAGAAAAGAATAGGGACCTAACGTGGCTTAACCCAGTCTAAATCTTATAGCAAAACCAATTACCACAGCCACTACAGACCATTTGCTAAACCTATGCTGATTACTATGCCTATGGAAAACTGATTACTAGGCCTATGGCAAATCAGTTACTATGTCTATTACAACTCTGCCTATGGCAAACTGATTTCTAGGTTCTAGGCCTTATGGCCAACTGATTACTGTGGTTATGGCAGACCAATTATTACACCATGGCAAGCCAATTACTATGCCTACAGCAAACCAATTACTATATATGCATGCCCCACCCAAAATTGCACTGTTTCCAAGGATGTCTTTTTACTGCACACACCTGCTTGCTGCAGACCATAATATAACAGGATAATAATAAAGACACAACACATAGAAATGGTATATTGCAACAGAACAATGATATAATGATTTAGTAAGGAATTTCATTTGCATTTGTAGTAACAGAATGTAACACTGACCATTTCAGTATCTACACAGGATCTTTGCAGCTCCCAAGTGGAAATAGCCATAACCTTGGAAGCACTACATTTTTTTGTCATGGGATATTGTTGTTCCCCATAAGCCAACCAGCACAGAAGCAGTGTATGGTAGACTGTCATTATAATTTTATTGCTATCATTTGAGAAATCAAACCATTGTCAGGAGCCATAAGAAATATGATGCATTATAATTTTCATGTGTAGTCATTAAGAGGACTGTTCTAAAATGAAAGGATCAAAAATTCCCCTAGCAACAGGAGCTGTCCTCATTAGATTACAAATGTAGTAAGTACATCATAATACCCAGTCTTACTCAGTATGAATCATGGGTGTCACCCATGGTGTCAGTGACATCTGCAGTACAGTTCTTACTTGTGTCTGGGTCATCTTAGGTCATAATCGGTTTTCGGCAGAAGTTCGTCGGACTTAAGTTCAGAGGTCAGTAGTTCGTCGGGTAGTAGTTCTCAAGGACAAAAGTTTCTCGGACAAAAGTTTGTCCAGGCCAAAAGTTTGTCTTGCTAGAGTTCGTATGGGCCAAGGCCGTCTGGGACAAAACTTCTTCTGGGACAAAAGTTTGCCTCGCTAAAGTTCGTATAGGGCAAAGGTTCGTCAAGGACAAAGGTACGTCCAGCAGAAGTTCGTGTAGGACATCGTACCAAGTTGTAACTAAGTTCGTATGGGACCTAAGTCTGTCTAGGACAAGAGTTTGTTGGGGACAAAGTTTGTCTCGTAGCAATTCGTTTAGGACAAAAGTTCGCCTGGGACAAAAGTTCATGTAGGGCAGATTGTTAGGTTGGGTTGGATTACGTTACTATTTTAGGTCCGTTGCTTTTCCGATACGAACCTTAACTTAACGAATCCGTGGTTACGAACCTTTTTCTTTTGAACATTCCCCTTATGAGCGTTTTTCCAAACGACCTTTTCCGTACAAACTCTTTGCAGTACGAACCCTTTCCATCAGAAAGACGAACTTGTTTTGAAAGAACTTTTGCGCTTGACGAACTCTTGTTCTAAACAAACTTCTGCATGACGGACTTTTGTCCTAGACAAACTTTTGCCCATACGAGCTTTTGCTATATACGGACTTTGTCCTAGACGAACTTCTGCCAGAAGTTTTGTCCCAGGCGAACCTTTGCCCTAGACGAACTTTTGCCCTTGACGAGCCCTTACCCTCGACGAACTTTTGCTCTAGACGAACCTTTTCACGACGAACTTTTACAAGACAAACTTTTTTTCTTCACAAACTTTTGCCCTAGATGAACTTTTGTACGACAAACTTCAGCACGGCGAACTTTTGTCCCACGAACTTTAGTCCGACGAACTTCAGTGATAAGAACTTTTGCCCTAAAATTGCCAACATCATGACAGGATGTCAATAGTAGTTTGAGCCCTTAGTCGTTATTAGAAGTCATTTTGGACCACTTAACGACGCTGCAGGTTGTCCCATAGGATTCAGTGGAAACCTAAATCCACAAGTGTGACCTCCTTTGAAGTTTGAGGCCACCTGTAAGGCCACTATTTGGCCAGAAATGACTAAATGGGCCATTAGGAGGTCATTAAGAGATTATTAGCTGAAAGACCAAGCTATATGCTTGTTTTTGTTTGTCATTCTACCACAGAGGCATAGGAATGGGGAGGGGGCTGGGAGCCGTGTCCCCACACTTTTCGAGATGGTAGGCGGGAATGGCAAGTGGCCCCCCATTTTTTTCAGAATTAGGTTTTGTTTAGTCTACATTTGAGCTACTTAAAGCACACATAGTGGTTTACCCAGTCCAACATTAATCTGCTGCAATGTCTGCTAGACAAAATTTGCCATATTGTAGAGGAATACTGTAACTGATTGCATGAAAAAACTGATATGTCAGCACCTTATGTTATCATATCCATCAGGAGTGAAATATTCCAAGTCAGCTGCAGCACCTTCTTGCACCTAAATCTTTACTTAGCTGATATTTTGGGAGCACCAGCAGCCCTCTTGAGCTAATGAGAGTGCAGCACCTTCTTGCACCACTTAGCTGATATTTTGCAAGCACCAGCAGCCCTCTTGAGCTAATAAGAGTATGGGTAATCATTAGTGGAGCAGATAACAGACCAGAGCAAAAACAGAGAACAGTTGAAGATGTTAATGGCAGCACTGTAAACTGGGACTGAATGGAGCTCAAGGTGGGCTCCATGCCCTTGGATACGAGCAGAGACATAGGAACAGGGGAGGGGTCTGGTTGGCCATGGCCCTCCCACTTTTCAAAGCAGGAGGGTATCCAATGGTACCTGGCCCTTCCACGTTTTTGGCAATTATAAAACCCATGGCAATAATTAAGGTAAAAAGATTTTACAAGACAAATGATCAGTGCTTAACAATAATTTCCTTAAAATTACAAATTAGAGGCAGAACACCATACCAGGAAAGTCGTCAGGCAGAACTGTAGATAGTAGATACATTTCCAGTGTGCATTTAACTGGTGAAAATCAAGGTGCAATCCTGCCCGTACCAAGGACAAAAATAAAGTCACATTTGCAGGGCAGCTGCATTCTGTATTCTGGGTGGGACTGCTTCTTGACTTTTTGACTACGTCTTAAATGCAGGTTTAACTAGTGATGTCAAGAAGCTACCTTTTCCATGCCAAGGATGATAATACAGTCATAATTGCATGGCAGCTGTAGTCTTTAATCCCGGGTTGGGCAGCTTCTTCACTTTTATTTTGCCCACCTTCCTAGCCTGGGGGACAGAGCGTGTGTGTGAGGCCACTCTGGGTGTTTTCAAGGACACGTTACCGACCATCTACGGGCCCTCCTGAACGTCCCGTGATCTCCCGTATCCGGGGCTTCCTTAGTCCCTTTCCGAGGCGTGTTCGGCAATACCCAGCGTGAAACTCTTTCAGGACCACGTGCCACCTCAGGCCGGCCTGTGGAGAATATTTGATGCTCATGCTGCGTATGTGGAATGGACTAATTATTTGGCTCAGCAGTGGGCCAAACGATTTTTCATTGCCGGACCTCACCCCCCTCCGATCAGCTAAAATAATTTGGCCCCAGCCCTCCACTTTGTGGAACATTGTTACAGCTGTATTCTATGTCAGGTTTAAAAATGACTTGGGGTTTTATCACCATCACCCCCCCCCCCCTCCTGTGTCTGTGCTGTCAGAGCTGGCCAAATGGCGGATCCTGGCGAAGGTTAAATTGGATATGCTACCGCCAATGGACACAGGACGCCTGAACCTAAGTGGTGGTGTGTGCAAACCCAAGCTAACTAATCATTGTTGAGAAAGGTCTCTTCCAGAGTTTTAGATAGGGTGACGAAAAAAAAATGTCTTCTGGTTGCTGTTATTATGTGTGATTATGATGACAGCGATATGAAGAGATAAAAAAACATGCAAGACCAAGCTGGTCCGGCAGCATATTAGACCAGCTTTAACGCAGATGAATTGAATAGTTTGAGCTCAGGCAGGATTAAAAACAGGATTTAAAGAAAAATGTTTTATGACCTTATCTGTGCCCAATTTTTTATAGCGATGTGGCGAGAAGTAAGAAAAATCACACCAGTATGGAACAAATACATTTCTGTTGACACCTCTACATTGACTTACAAATGTACATGGTGTCATAATTGTTAGAAGTCTTCTGATTTCCTTTTGTCGTGTTGTTTAGCACCTTATTTCTTTTATCATTTGTAAGCTGTTATGCCATGGAAGGGCGCCATATCAAAGCTCATTTTCACCATTGCTTCTTGATTGCCTATGTGGCATTGCACAATGGCGTTTAAACCAAGGGAAAACCTATGAATTTTGAAATTCATGAGGAAGACAGAACTTCGGACTTCACATGAGTGAAATGGGTGTGTCTTTTCATTAATCACTCATAAACATAGCTGGAATTTCATTCACAGAAAGGGGGTGGGTAAAACTGCCCATGTTGTCAGTAACAGTGGTGCAATTTAAGCAAAGAAAGCCTTTTCTTGGCTTGAAATGAACCAAAACATGTCCTACAGTGGTGATAACAAGGACCAGGTTCTTCTGTGGTATGTCCCCTGGCTGATTCGTGGCAGTTGCTTGTGTCTGCCACATTACTCGTTTTTCTGTGGCAGGATGCCACACAATGTTCAATGTCATGCCACATCACATGGATGTTAAACAATCATCCTATATCTGCAGCGGGGGTGTGTAACTTTGTATACCTTTGATACGGAGTAAGGAAGGAAATTATTGGTGTGGAATTCCATACCAATGTTTCGACCCATCATTGTGTTTTCTTGCTTTATAAAATAAAGCTGTGTAGAAACATTACCATTATGACGTTTCTGGGTCCGATGAACTGATTTTTCCATGTCAGAATTTGACCCAATTCTGCTCCCATAATCTGCAGTGTCTAACCACGGCCCCGACTGGGAGGAAGGCTGTCCCCCCCCGAGGTTTTTGCCAAGATAGCGAGAGAACGAACGCACGCAGCGGCACGAAATTTTGTGTACCTTTTGCGTGATCATTTTTGCATCTTGTTGCAATGTTTTGACCTCAGGTCTAATCAGATACTTGACCTAGGTCAAGTCAAGTGGACCTGTTGCCAGAAAAGATAAGCGTCTTCCAGCTTTTTTGGAAAACATGATATCGCAATGAAACATTCAGAGGTTAGAAACCTGGATACATGCAACAGATCTGCTGTCTCAGATTTTTCGGAAGCTTCTGGGCCATTGGCTTAAGGTCAACCGCATTTTCAATACATGGCGTTGTTTTTCGGATATTGACAGATTTTTTTGTAATATTTTGAGTGTGATGTGATCCAGACATCCAGTGACCGTCATTGGACAAAGTATTAGTGACCTCCAACCATTGACCCGAGATCAGACCACCAGTAACTGTTATGAGCCAAAATGCACCGCCGGCAGAATCGGCTATAAATGACTTGGAACGGATAAACAACTGACCGGAGTGGCTCTCACAGTTGCGAATGATACCAAGAAGTTAAAAGATATTGGATGTAATGGCATATGAAACATACAGGCTTACGCGAATAGAACGCAGCCAAGTGTGTAGATTGATAAATGCTAAATTGTTTCAAAATCTTATAATGGAAAACCATCACAATGACCACTAGCGTCAAGGCGCCATTTCGCAAGGCAGACGTTGCCAAAATAAAGGAACGCTAAAATAAGTTCTTGTTGATTCCGCGTGCGGCACCGGCACCCGCGGTGCGGTACCGCGAATGTCGCGGCACTGCACCGTTTCTGTTCTGTCACTGAACGTTTCCTCGTACATATGAAACCAGTAAGGGAAATTAGACGTGTATCGACAACTGCGGACTTTTGCAAAATCCAGGCCGTTTCTCGGTTTCATTTCGGCTATGAGAAAATATGTATGGAGCGTTAATGATTTACGGTTTACGTATTATTCAAAAATAAAAATGATGCCAGTTTCAAGCTCTACTCGTCACGAGCTTTCCAACGGTACGCCGGTTTTTTTTTTAGTGTGACCAAACGTTTGCGAGTTCGAGAGGGACGGTCATCCGCCCCTCCCCCTAGTTGTGCGTGCATGGCGACGACTGCCAGTCGGGTGCGGGTTAAGATCGCCTTGGCATAGCACTGCCATTGAACTATGTAGAGATAACCACATGCTGAGACAGTTTCCACTGGGGGAGCTAATTTAAAGTTAAAATGTCTTTTTTGAATATCCCAAGTTGCTAACAATGGCGTTTGTTTAGTTGTCATATCTGTACTTTGTCCTTGAATTACATTGTGTTCTGTAAAATATAGTGTTGCTGGTCACCTTAATGCAAACTATGTCAGATGAACATACTACAGAATGGAGGATGTTGACAGCAGTGCTTGATGGAAAAGCAGATGCTTGGGTATTTCTTCCGTACAACACCCTAGGTTCAATGTTAATGTGGTTGATTCCGCATTTCAGAGGTTTCACTCAGATCACCTCACTGCTGTCAGATGACCCCACCTATCAGAGGACCGAGCTTGTCAGATGACCCCCTTCGGGTGGCCCTGCCCCTCTGTCAGATGACCCCACCTATCAGAGGACCGAGCTCGTCAGATGTCCCCCTTCAGGTGGCCCTGCCCCTCTGTCAGATATGTCCCCCCCTCCATCAGATGACTCGTCTCACGTGTGTCCGCTGCTCTCTCTCAGATGACGCCGCGGGTGCTGGTGGTCGGCGGCGGGCTCACGGCGGCCGTGACGTCATCGCTGCTGAGGGAGGAGCTCCAGTCGCGCTGTCAGCTGGCCGTCTGGGACAAGGCCCGCGGAGCAGGTGGGTACCGGCAGCGGGGCCAGTCTGCGCGCCGGCGGCCCGCTGAGGGCCCCAGGGTGGAGCAGTGGAACTGGAAGTCCTGTGCATGACGTGTGAGTGCCGAATTGAGGCACCAACTAGCACTGAGTGCTTAGTTTCCACTGATGCCAAATGATGACCAAAAATGAAAGGATGTATTTGAATGGTGTCAGGTAAGCTTTTTTCCGATTATGCCTGCAAATGGCTGGTAGACATGTATATCACTGCATCTGTACATGGAGTGTTTACATACATTGTATGTATGTGCATAAATTACAGCCATTGGGACTCCAGTGAGTGTGTGCTATCTGAAAGCGGCAGATTATCTTTATGGTGACAAGACACAGTGAACAAATGTCTGGATGGTGTCTCCTACTTCCGTTGTGACTTGACCTGACCTGATCTGACATGCAATAATGGACCAGCATTAAACTAATGCAGCCTAGTGTTTTTTTTCAGACTGTACTTTGCTTGACATGATTTCACCTGACCTAACCTCATCCACCTCACCTGCCAGGCATCACGACCTCAAACTAACCTGATGCTACCCAACTGGATCTAACAAGCTTTGTTTGACCTGATGCGACCTCACCAGATCCGGCCCGGCCTGGCCCGTTGCATACTGGCCTGTGACCCCGGTGACCTTACGTGACCCCATCTGTCCCCAGGCGGGCGGCTTGCCACCTCGCGCGGCCCTGAGGGCTGCGGCAGCGTTGACCTCGGCGCCCAGTACGTGACCGTCTCACCACACTACCAGGAGCAGCACAGCAGGTGAGCCAGCGGGCCGGGCCCGGTCCGGGTGCTGTGTGGAGTACGGGCCGGCGCGCGCCGCGGCTGCGCAGCCGGCGCTCCGGGGCGCCGAGTGATACCGGGGAATTGTACATCAGGGACAATCTCCAAAATCCCGGCGTAGTTTCCAGTAATCCAAGCATTCTCCAAAAACGGCTTTTATGTCATTGTGCAAGAATGGTGTAGTGTAAATTAATGCCTAAGGTTTCTCGCTTGCTGCTGGTTTAGCATATCTACACCTTTTTGGCGCTCAGCCATGCAAATGGTACCTTGGCACAGGCAAATTTAGGCTCCAGTGCTAAGAACCAAAGCACAACATTCACCTGTGCACGTGCTGTACCGGGGGCGGGCGGCAGGTTCTACACGGAGCTGGTGTCGGCGGGATTGCTGGCGCCGCTGGCCGGCGCCGTGGAGGGCCTGCGCGCCAGTCCTCCCGGCACGCGCCATCTGGTGGCCCCCGACGGCGGCAGCTCGCTGGTGCGCCACTTCCTGCGACGCGCCGGCCTGCAGCCGCAGTTCGGACAGCACGTCACCGAGGTGATGGCGCAGGATTTGGACGTCCCGTAAAAGAGGCTGGGGGGAGGCTGAGTTTGAACAGCACGTTGATCCAGGTGAAGGGTCTGAGGTGAGATGGAACGAGACCTGAGTGAGAAAAACAGGTTGTGATGGGTAGGTGTAAATCGTTTGTGGATACCTCCACCGACACGTGGTGAATGCTTACGTGTGCGCTGTTACAACTAGAATGACTGATATGTCTGGCACAGTGATTGGCGAGGGTGATGATGGCTTCATGTACTGGCGTTTGCTTCAGGTCACGCCAGATGGCAGCACCTGCCGGGTACAGACGGCCTCAGGCCGGCAGGAGGCGTTTGAAGCGGTCGTTCTCACCATGCCCACGCCGCAGATTCTCGCTCTGGGGAGGATCCCTGCAGAAGTGCATTGGTGAGAAACAGATGGGGTCTCTTGGTGAAATAGACTCCCAATGACAGGATCCTTGTCAGATTTTGAAAGGCATTGTCAAAAGTGGGATTGTGTAAGTTACATTCTTTTGTCTATTTTCGGCCATAACCGCATCCATTTATAATCCGGGCGTTTTCGCGTCCACGTGCCACATCCCCCCCACATGCATGTTCTTCAATTTTTAACAGTAGAAAGCTAAGTATCGTTTTGCTCGTATGTTTTTTTATCATTCTTTGTGGCACTGATGCATTGTTGATGGGTGTTTGCGAATTGCAGTACAAAGTACGATAATGATTTAATGTTACAGCTGCGTGGAAACTCGTTGTTTTTCCGTTTTTTTTGGTCATAATTGCATGTCTTTTATGCAGTGAATGGTGTGCGGTTCGTTATCTCGGCCATTATCTCTGCCGGGCGAGTTTGATAAGTCGTTTTTATCTTCATTCCAGTTGCCTCTTATTCGACGTAACGCAGATGCAATTACCCCGAGGTCTTAAGTCGTTCAAAAGTGTCCTCTGTTTCCAGTTTTGTCTTTATGCATGTACCTCTGTGATGTAAGTGTCGATGCTGTTTGGGCTGCAAATGGAATGATGCTCTTTTGATTCTGTATGGCTTTTTTTATTTACGTGTTGGTAGACAGAAATAGCAACACTAAATTTCCAGTAGAATAATGTAGCCATAGTTTGGGTGTGTGCCGACGTAGCATTCATT